>JAAAKG020062778.1:0-17752 GCA_010014905.2 Druon quercuslanigerum | reverse complement strand
TAAGCTTTTTTTTTAAAGAATAAATATTTATTAAATAATTCCGTTAAAACTTTAATTTTCTAGAATTATTTCAAAAGCAATAAAGATATTTAGAAATTTAAATTTAAAATTAAAAATATATATAAAATTAAAAATAGTTTGATTTTTTCAATGAAACTAATCGCTTGAGGCTTTTTATGATGTGAACTATTTAATTCATTTTTAGTTGATTAAGTTTGCAAAAATTATTGAATTACATAAGGATATTACTTTTACTTTTTTTACTTTTACAATAAATTTTTATTTCCTCTTTAGAATACCTCTATTAAATTTTATGATTTATCTGATTATTCTATTAGTTTATTCTATTGCAATTTACGATTTGTGGAATTAGTTAAAAATGTTATTAACAAATCAAATTTTTAGAAATGAAAACTCACATTTAAAAAAAGATATTGAGTAAAGATTATTTAAATGCTTTAGCGAAATTTATAGTTTAATGCTCTTCATATTGTGAAATAATTAACTAATTATTAGCTGAATAATTTAAAAAAAATTACATTACATTATTAAATTAAATTTTTTTTAATTGATAAAAATAATTATTTATTGCTTTTAATTTTATTAAGTGATTCATTAATTTTTAGCTGAATAATTTGGTTTAAAATATTAAATTACATGTAGGTTAAACTTAAATTTTTTAAAATTAAGTCACATAAATTTGTACAATAAAAGTTTATTTATTTCTGAAATACCTTAATTTTAGTTATGTAATTTCTGCAAATTTATGTATAATGAGTGTCTGACTTCAATTATCACAAATATATTTTAACTTTTATGAAATTAGTTGAAAATGTTATTAATAATTGCAATTTTTATAAAAATATAAAGTAGAAATTATTTTAGTGTATCAATTAAAATAATTATTCGTTGATTTTTATTTTGTAAACTGATTATTTAATGATATCTCGCTCTTTAATATTATTCTTAGTAATACTAAATTCTGCATTACATGGATGCATTAAGTACATTATTTCAGATTTGAATTCAGCGAAATTTTGACTAATAAAAATTTTAATAAAGAATTAGTTATTTGATAATTGGGTAAATGATAATAAGGAATATAAAAGTAACCGCGCGCTGGCGCGCGCACATGGTATCCTCGTGTTAATATTATCGAAAAACTATATCAAAATATCGATATATCGAAATATATC
Organism: Druon quercuslanigerum; assembly: GCA_010014905.2. NCBI lineage: Eukaryota > Metazoa > Arthropoda > Insecta > Hymenoptera > Cynipidae > Druon > Druon quercuslanigerum. The sequence goes on along the minus strand of JAAAKG020062778.1, from coordinate 16,556 downwards.
GAAAAAATATAATATAGTCGTAATCATATCGAAAAAATGATATGAATAAAAAAAATTCGAGATAATTTAATTAAGTGTTCTGAAACTATTATATAAAATATTTTAAATTTATCTATAAACAGGAGAGGGGTCAGCTTCATTGTCTTATTTAATTTTTTGAGAGGAGGGATGTTCACTGAAATGTCACAAATTGTCTCCAGAGTGCTCCCTTTGATCCCAGTAGAAACAGCAGGTACTGGTCGGCCAAACACTGTTCATTAATCTCATTAAGTAGATACAGTATTGTTTAGTCCGTCATATTGTGTAACGATCTTTTTCAATCTGTTAAGTAACGTTGGTTTTCAAAATTATGAAGCTTGAGCCCTAAAAGAAATACAGTAGAAACGGTAGGATATAGCAATACATTAATTACACAGGCCCACTAAAAAATAGTGAAAGAATTTTATATATTTATATATTTTTTATAGTACATATATATATATATATATATATATATTTTAATAGAAGAATTATCTCAGAATTTCCGCTACACTTCAAAATTTTCCCCTAGCCTAGGGGAATTGTGTAAAATCTATTGTTTTCTGGGTTTTCTGAACGTATTTTCTTTTATCTGAAAAGTCAATGAAAAAATACAGTATATTTATATATTTTAAGTTGGTAAATTAATATTAGTACTCAAAATTACTTTGTAGTGCCACAAATTTTCTCCTAGTCTAGGGAAAACGATGAAAAATTTACCAAATTTTTCGAGTTTATGCAAGTTGTATTTCTAAAAATGAAAGTCGATTATCAACTGTAGTATTGTTACGCATTTTGAGTCGCTGAATTCAAATGAAACCTTTAAAATCTCTTTAAAGTTTCTCATTTTTTCCGTAGTCTAGGGGAAATTTGACTCGGAGTTGAGACAAACTTCAGGTTTTACGTAAGTCACGTATCACTACTCAAAATCAAGGGTCAAATATAATACCTTTATCTATTTTCAATCTCAGGTTTGAAATCAAATTGCGCTCTATATTGCCCTTATTTTCCCCTAGCCAAGAAAAAATAGTGCAAAATTGAAACAAACTTTAGATTTCATTCAAGTTTATGTTTCTAAAATATGATATTTTTACGATTCTCGAGTCTTTGAATCAAAATTTGAGTTTCGAATTACTCCACAGTTTCTCAGTTTCTGCTTTGCTGTATCGAAATTAACAATCACAAAAACCAAAGTATACAACAATCCGACTCTAGCCATGAATGCAACGGAAATTCGAAATGTTTCTCTTATTTTGCAGTGAATTCATAATATCAAAAGATCTTAGAAACATCACTGAATCAATAAAAGAGCTGTATCAATCGTGTTTTGACCGTGAAATCAAAAATCAAGAGACGGAATGGGCAGCCAGGATCATATGCAGTAATTGCTATAACATGCTACCTCGTAATAAAGAAACAGAAAAGATGAAATTCAGTTCACCGAAAATATGGCGTCAATCTCAGAATAAAAATGATTCCCATTTTTGTAAAACCAACATCATTGGGCACAACACTTGGACCACAAAAAAGGTTGACTATGCAAATGTTTCCAGCGTCATTAAACCATTTATCTCATGTAATAAATAAATCCATAGTATTAAAGAGTCTCAAAATATTAAATAAGTCGAGAAAAATTTTATTTCTTCAGTTGAGCAGAAATCAATTGAAACATTTTCAGGTGAGGAATATGAAAGTGACGAGTGCTAACAATGACAAACTGACAATGACTGACAATGATGACAGTGAAGATGACTTCATTCCTAAAGGAGAATAAAAGCCACCAGAATTCTACACGCAAAAGGAATTGAATGAACTTATCCAAAAAGTAGGTTTGCCTAAAGACGCTGCTGAATACTTGTCCTCCGATATGAAAAAAAGAAATTTGGTAACAAAAGGTACTAAATCCACAGAAACAGAGAAAAAGGTTTTCTAAAGTACTTCTCCCGGAACACTAATTTAGACTATTGTTCAGATGTTAAGGGTTTGATGAATGAACTAAAACCAAATATTGAGAAAGATGATGAGTGGAGGCTTTTTATTGACTCTTCCAAGCGAAGTCTTCAAGCAGTGTTGCTTCACAATTTGAATAAGTTAGCTCCAGTACCAATAGGTGTCCACCATACTGAAGGAAGAGTACATTTATCTTAAGAAGGTTTTGAGTCTGATTAAGTATTCGGTACATCAATGGAAGATTTGTGGAAATCTGAAAATTGTAACTATACTGTTAGGTTTCACTAAATATTCCTGCTTTTTGTGCTTGTGGGGTGGTAGATATCGCGAGCATCACTTCACACAAAAAAATGGCAAGAAAGGTCATCTTCTGAACCTGGTTCCAACAATATATTATACGAGCTACTGCTTGAGCCTACAAAAATTCTTTTGCCTCATCTTCATATCGAACCTGGCTTGATGAAACAGTTTGTTAAATCACTAGACAAAGAAGCAGAATGTTTTGCATATCTAGAAAACAGGTTTCCAGGTTTATCCGACGCCAAAGTTAAGGAAGGAGTTTCTCATGAGCCTCAAATTCGGCAAATATTCGAAGACAATGAATATGAATGACACCGTAAAAGCTGCTTAGCTTAGCTTTGAAAAAGTTGTAGAGAATTTTTTAGGAAACCACAAAAGTAACGACTAAAGAGAATTAGTAGAAAATATGGTTCAGAAATACCATGAACAGGCTTGTTTGATGAACTAAAAACTGCACTTCCTTTACTCACATCTAGATTACTTCCCTGAAAATCTTGGCGATGGCAGCGAATAACAGGGTGAACGCTTCCATGAAGACATCAAAGAAATCTAGCGTCGTTATCAGGGACGATGGGATAAGCATATAATGGCAGATTTTTGCTGGATGTTGAAAAGAGATGTTGAACAACATTAGATTTAGATTTGTATACATGACTTCTATTTTGATAACGACTACTTTTTTAAGCCATTTTTCTGTCTTTTCTCAATTTCTAAAGCGTTTCGAAAAGTTAGATGAAAAAGGAGGCACTGTAGGGTTGGTTTAAAATGAAAAACCTCGAGATGAATAAAAAGAAAATGCACTTTGACCGCTCCTATTGAAAAAGCTGTATCTGTATCATCAAATTTTGTTTCACGGGTCTATGACCTACGTAAATTCAGAAGATTTTGTTTGTTTTGGGTTCCCCTAGACCAGGGAAAAAATTATGGCACTGCAAAGTATTTTTGAGTACTAATATTAATTTAAAATTTAATAAATTTAAATTATATTAACATCTAAATCAAAAATCCTAATTAACGTTCAATCATCAAATTGATGAAAATTCCTGTAAAAAACAAGAATCCAACGAACAAATTTGGACCACACAGAACAATAAAAAATAATGTTTCAATTGCAATCTGAAAAAACCCCTCCTAAAAACAAACGGTTTAAACAAAAATAAATAAGAGGAAAGATAAATGAGAAGGCAACCAACCATCACCTATCAAAGAGAAAACACCTGTTCTCTTGTGCTACTGTTTATATTTTCCTTGCCTTGATAATGGTGCTGTTCGAGTGCCGAAACGTTGGTAATATCGTTTTATTTTTTATTTTCAATATTCTTTTTTTGTGATTTGATTATATTAATAATAAAAATAGGTGAAAGAAAGACAAAGAGAAGGAAGGGGGTGTGGTTGGTTGCCTGCTCATTTTTCTTTTCTCTTGTTTATTTTTGTCTGAAAGTTTTGTTCCTAACAGGGGTTTCTTTCAAATTGCAATTAAAACATTTTTTTTTTATTTTTCGGTCTGTCATTAATATTAATTTACCAACTTAAAATATATAAAGATAGGGTATGTTTTATTGGCTTGCCACGTAAAAAAAAAGTTGAGAGAACCCAGAATACTCTAGATTTTACATATTTTCTCTAAGCTAGGGTAAAATTCTGATGCATAGGGAAAATTCTGAGGTCGGATTCGGATTCAGTGGCCCAAAATACATAAGGAAGTGCAAAGTACAGAAAACTTTTTTTTGTGGGCCTGTGTTATTATTACAGTAGAAAATTAAGTAGATAAATACATTATTGGTCAGACATCGGGACTTGATTTATGATAGTAGAATTGGAAGTTTCCACTATACAGTTCTTTTTTCTCATGATGGTAACGTCTTTTTTCTTAAGAATTTTTGCAACTAATTGAGATATTTTAAAAACAAAATGGTGCCAATTTTTCAAGAAATAAAAAATTCTTATTTTCTCTAAAAAAAAATATGCTAAATACGAAAGAAAACTTATATTTACAGCAATGTTGTTTCGCTTTAAAACAGCAAGGAAAAGTTTCTTTCCTCCTTTTTTTTAAAAATAAATTCTTTTAAAAAAATGATCTTTAGAGGTTCCGCTAATTTTGGGTTTTGATAAATTTTGGCGCTCATTACAATTTTTTGTGGTTATTCAAAAATTAAAATGGTTTCTAGTCTTCTGTTTTTTTTATGTTTAAATATATTTTGTAAACAATTTATTATTGTTTATATACAATTCGCGATTTTTTCTAAAATTTTCAAAATATTCTAAGCTCTTCACTGAGAATAAGGTAATCATTAATTTAAGTCAACATGCAATAATTATTGTTTAAACAATTTTTTATTATTTTTAATACTGTTTACTTATAATAATACTAGGAGTTTGCGATTTTTTCTGAAGTATAGAACTTTTTATCCTGATGCTACTTCGAAAGAGATTATAATTATTTCAAGTTAACAAAAATAATTGTTTAAATAATATTCTTTTTCAATGAGGCTAGAACGTTGCCATTGTTTCTAAAATTTTACAATTTGTATTCACTTTTTACTTATTAAAGTAATAAGTATTTCAAGTTAACAATAATGAATAGTTTAAACAATTAATTATTGTTCACAAATATATTTCCTTAGATAATTGTTATAATGTCGCCATTTTTCCAAATTTTTCTACTTATTTCGAACTTTTTTAATTTGAGTGAGGTAATAATTTATTCAAGTTAAGAAACGTAATTATTTAAGAAAATTATTATTATTTTTATTAATATTTTCTTTGACTAATGCTAGAAAGTTTCGTTTTTTTCTGCAATATTTAACTGTTTTGAAAATTTATCTCTTAGATTAAGATAAATATTGATGCAAGTTAACAAATATAATTATTTAAAAAAATTATTATTGTTTATCACTATCTTGTTGTATATTAATTCCAAATAGTTGCAGTTTTTAAAATCAAATTTTGCTCTTTTTCCAATAATCTGCTTAGTGCAAGGTAGTAATTGTTGCAATTTGACCAAAATAATTGTTTAAATAAGATTTTATTGTTTACAAGTATCTTCTCTGAGAGAAAACCCACAAAAGTTATGGTTTTTTCTGCAATGTTTAGCTCTTTTTTACTTTTAAGTTAGGAAAAAATACATAATGTCAAAATGGATAATAATTTTTTTTTAAATTTTCTTAGTCAATATTTCAAGGAAAATATACATTAATATTTTTACATTCAATTTTTTAATTTTTGTTTAATTTTTACAGGAAAAACTGCACCTTTCTTGCACCATTCAAAGATAATATTATTAAGAAATAATAATAGATTTTTTAAATAATTATGTTTTAAGCGTAAATTAATTATTAGGTCACTTAAATTAAAAACCTGAAAATCAATAGAAAAAATGTGGAAACCCCCAAAACTCGCAAATCCCAATTTTTTATTTATGGGATTTTTTAAAGTAATGAGGGTTATATTTAAAAAGTCATTGTGAATAAAATTAAATTTTTTTCTTATGGAAAATATCTCTTCTAAAAGTAATTAAAAATTAATTAAATAAAATAAATAAATTAATCAATTAATCAATTTGAAAAAATTTTAAATAGCTCTTCTAAATATAATTTTCTCGATTTTTGTACCTCCCTACATAAGTAATTAATTATTAATTAATTAACGATAATTTTCTAGAATAGAAGATGTCGCTCTAACTTTGGATTCCCTGATTGATGAATTAAGGTGGATAATACCTTTAATTTAAATTGATGTTTAAGAGGCATATTAGTTTACCCTTGTTTTCATAATCTAATTAGTAAAATCGGCGAGTATAAATAGGCAAATGCAACGTCAACTTCAGTTCAGATTTCGTGTTTGAAATATTAAAGCTAATGACTGTTTAATCTATTCGTTGATTAAAAATAATCTGTGTTCCGAATTTAATAACCTGAGGCAGAAAAATAATTTCTTATAACAAACAAAAATTCAATTAACTATTCATATCAACTAAAAAATTCATTTTTAATCAAAAATTTGCATTTTTAAACGAAAAATATGGGTTTTTCAAAGAAATTTTAATCTGAACTAAAATGATATATTTTTTGTTAAAAATTACTTTTTCGTAAAGTAGTTCAACTTTTAATTAAAAAAAAAGTGAATTCTCAACAAAGAATTCTGAAGCTAAAATTTCAATCCAAGTGAATTTTAAGACAGTAGTTTCACTTTTAACCCTTAAGTTAAATTTCCAACAATAATAAGTTATTTCTTAACGAAAAATATTATAGTTGACCCTAAAAAAATATATTTTTATATTAAATTAAAATAGGTTGCATACATAAAAAAATATGATTTTAGTTTTAAGTCAAACTATTGCAAATTTTAATTAAAAATTTTTTAATTTACTGGTTCTATTTTTCACTACAAAAGATTTTTCAGTAAAAAAAAAATTTCTCTGCAAATTTTAATTTAAAGTTAAAAATCAATTTTAAAACAATATAAAAATTCCGAATGACTATTTATATTTTGAAGTTTTATTATTTATTTGTTTCAGGGTTATAAAAATATAATTTTCCATATTTTAAGTTTCTCGAGAATATTTAAATTGATTTTGTATGATTTTGGTAAAAATTTGAATTATTTAAAAAGATATTAAGGACTTTTGAACAATTGGAAAAAATTCCAATCATCTCAAAAAACTTCAAAATTGGTTTTTTTATAATTGATCAAAATTTGTAAAAAGAATCCAAATATTATTTAGGAATCTTTAAAACGCCAGGTTTTGCTTTAGTTTTTATTTCAAATTCTCAGAATATTTAAAATTGCTGCATATATTTCTTTAAATGTTCCCTAGATATTATAAAAAATTCTGCAAAATTATACAAATTTATTGAAAGTCTTCCAGATTTTTTTGTCAGTTTTGGAAAAATTTTCACATTAAAAAAAATGTTTAAATAATGTTTTAAAAATCAAATTTGCAAAACAAAAAATAATTAACAACTTTCCCAGAAATCGTAAGAAAATTTTTTTATTCTTTTAAAACCTTTCAAAATTCGATAAAAGCTTTTTCATTCTTTTGTTTAAAATTATTTTTTTATCTTTATAAAACTCCTAAGAATGTTTTCTAACATTTTTTTAATCCTGTAAAAATAAGCAATGACGCTTTACAGTTTTCAAAATTATTTTTTGACATTTTAGGAAATCATTTGAAACGTGTGAAATTTTTGGCTGAAATCGTAACGAGAAATCTTGCAAAGTTTCAAAATTGTATTTAGAAATCTTGAAAAATCCACGTCTTGTTTGAGTTTTTCAAAATCTTCTCAAATTTTCAATATTTTTGTAAAGTTATAAAATTTTTTTTAATATTTCTAAAAATGATTCGAATTTTCCCTTAAGATTTGACAAAATCATGCAACAATAAAAAAATAACTAAAAATCTTCCAAATTCTTTTTTAAAAATCTTGGAAATATTTCGAATGCTTCGAAAATCTTGTTGAATATTGCCTTAAGATAAATTTTGTAAAATAAAATATAATTTCAAATGTTGCCTGACAATTTTCAAAGTTTCTTTTCAGAAATTATAAAAATCATTTAAAACGTTCGAAAATATTCTGAAATGTTTTCAAAACTAGAAATCAGTAAAAATTCTTGGCTGAAATTGTTACGAAAAATTTACATTACCTTGAAACTTTAGATATTTTTTAGAATGCTTCAAAATTGTATTCCTTTGCGTTTTTTTAAATCTTATAAAAAATTAAAATTTCTAAAAATTTGAAAAAATTCTGCAAAGTAAGAGAAATTGTCAAAAAATATTTTTTGTAAAATAACAAATACTTTGTAATTTTTCCATAAATCTTAAGATAATTTCTTTATACTTTTGAAACGTTTAAAAATTCTTCAAAAGCTCCTTAATTTTTTGTTACAAATCATAAAAAATCTCAATTTTGTTTTAGATTTTATGAAATTTCTCTTTGCAATCTTCATTTTTTTCGAAAGGTTAGGATGTCAATTCAAATGTTTTGAAATATTTCAGAATATTTTCTATAAATTATTTTTTCAAAATAAAAAATAAATATAAGTTTTTTCTAAAATCATAAGTAAAGAATCTTATAATTTTAATATCTTCCAAGCTTCCTAAAAAGCTTCAAAATTCTGTTTCCACAGGCTTAAAAATCAAAATTTTATTAAAAATTTTTAATTATTTAACAATATTTTCAAAACGTCGAATCATGTTTAGAAAGAATTCAAAGTTTTCCTAACGTCTCTTAAAATTCTTCAAAAATTAAAAAGATTGCCTTAAAATCAAAGCCTAAATAATAATTAAGTTATTTTAAGCTTTTGTCGATAATTTTATTTTTTTTATCTTTTAGATAGCATTAAAATTTTTACAAATTAAAAATTAATTATAGTATTGTACAATATAGACCGTTTATTTTTTAATAATTTTTTTTTGTAGAGAAATTCATTAATAAATTTAATCAAGGGGTTACAAATAGATAATTTTCAATTTAAATGTTCTCTTTTAGAAATAAATTTGTGTAGTTAAAACCATTCATTTGGAAGTTGCGATTTACAAAATTACAGAAAATTCAAAACAAAGAAACGACTATCGAATTTCTGTCTCCTGCAGTGATAAAAAGAACCTCATTTGGTAATAATTATTTCTGTCATAGTAGAATATTCGCTAAAATTAAATTTTGAACGTTATTATCTCGCCTACACTTTTTGAATGTGATACAAGTAAAGTACATACATAAAGCTTCACTCGGCTGGAATGTATGTTGACTCGAATCATAAAAAAGGAGAAGAATGGCTTGCCACGAAATTTAATAATCTTTTTTCTCTCTTTTTTTTATTTTTATACTTTCTCGCATGTACCTGCTGTATATTATGTAAATTGTTCAAACATTCTCATACTCTTGCATAAAATAAAAAATAAAAATAAATGTCTGACATTTTATTAGCCTAGCATCATAAATTTATTTTTTAGAGCTTCTGAATATCATTATTATATTTTATAAATATGATTTTTTATGAATATGATTTTCCTCAAGTTCTTGAGAAATTTCAAAAACACTTTTAAAAATTTTTGAAACCTCTCCAGAGAAGGATATATTTTCAAGCATTTTAGAATTTGTGACAGGAAAATTTGAAATTACAATTTTTTACCTAAAGATAAATTTTTAAATGAAAAAGACTAGAATATTAATTTTCTACTAAAATTATGAAGTCCTAAAAGCAAGAACCAAGAAGATTAATTTTTTACCAAAAGTAATAAATTTTCAACAAAATCTATAAAATTTTATCCACATGGTTCAATTTGCAACCAAAAGGATTGCCTTTTTTTTAACAATAAAGACGATTTTTTTTACAAATTACCAAAATTTTTAAACAAATTATTGAGTTTATAAACTAAAAAGATAAATTTTCATGGCAAAAATATTTATTTTCAACAAAAAGTAATTTTTTAACTAATAATATTAGAATTTTCTGTTATTAAATTAATTTTTAACTCAATAGACAAATTTTCAACCGAATATTTAAATTTATTGTCAAAGAGATCAATTAATAATTACATTTATGAATATTTAACAAAAAAATATATTTCGTTTTGAAAACTCAAATTACCTTTCAAGAAATAAGTTAATTTTAAACAGAAAAATGTAAGTTGTGAAAAAAAATATTATATCTAATATTTGAGCCTAGAGATATTTGTATTTTAAATAAAAAAATATTTAATTAAACCGAATGATCAAACAAATTATCAACAAAATACTTGAATCGTGTTAATATTTTTATTTTTCTTTCATGTTTTGAATTTTCAAAATGCTATGAATCTGATAATTTTCTTTTAATCCAAGAAGATCAGTTTCCTACCCAAAAAGATGAATTTTGAACGAAATATATGAATTGTCAAATAAAAAACATAAATTTTCAATCAAAAATGCAACAGTTGAATTTTCAGCTAAAGAAATTAGTTCTTAACTAAAATAATGAATCCTTAAACTTAAAAATTTATTTTTAAACAAGCAGTTAAATTTCAACCGAAAAATATAAATTTTTAAGCAAGGAGGTTGATTTTCTATCAAGAAAAAAATTTCAACAAATTGCATAAATTTTCAACCCATTGTTAAATTTTGAAATAAAAATGGAACTATAAATAAAATGAATTTTCTGCTAAGCAAAGATTTTTAAAAATTAAATAAATAATTTTGCTGTTGAAACAATGTATTTTTAACCGAAAAGAAAAGAATTTTTAAACGAAAGAGAAAGTATAGTTTTGAGTGTAAGAAACTAATTTCCTATCAAATGATCAATCTTAAAAAAATAATTTTTGAAAAAAAGCGAAACTTTCAAATAAATAGTTGAATTTTTATTTTGAATTTTTTATTTAAAAAAAATAATGTTTAAGTAAAAAAAACCCAAATATTTCACAGAAAAGTTACATTTAAAAAAAATATATTTGTTATTTGTTCCAATGAAAAATTGTTTTTTTTATTTAAAATTATTTCCCTTATTTTAAAGTTATTTTTGAATTAATAAAAAAATTTCTGTGGATAAAACGGTCTCTTTTATTCGAAATAAATATTATTTATAAGTGACATCACAATTCTCGTCACATACGGTTAAAGCGTAGAATGGAATTTTTTTCTTTTTTTTTCTTCAGATAATTGATTTTAAAGAATTTTGTAGAATAACGAAAGAATTATTAAAAGTAATTGATTTTTAAAGAATATCTAGAGAAATTTGGAAAATAAATTAGATTTCAAAGAATTTCTAGCCAGAAAGTTACACATCACACTAAGCTCGAGATTCATTCTAATCTGCAGGTTTTTCGTATAAAAATTTGTAAAAGTTCATTTATTTAATTAATTAATAATTTAATTATAAATTTTTGCAATTTTAGAAATTTATGGCTTTTCATATTGTTTCTTTTGCTATTTGGAAAATTTGAAAATCTGTATATATTGGTTGAAAATGAACCCAAAATATTTTCAAAAAGTTTTAAAATTATAGGGTTTTTTAAAGCATTTCAAAACAATTTTGCAATTTTGAATTTTAGAAAAAAAAACGGATTTCATAGAATTTTATAAAATTTTCATAATACTTTAAACTATTTGGCTTGTGGGTGGGGGGTTGTACAATTTTATATCATAAATTAAAATTACGACCAAAAACTTTGTCCGTGCATTCGGTTGAAAGTTCGAAAATTTAACTATTTTGTTGGAAGGGTTGACTGTTTGAGAATGCGTTTTTTTTTAAAGATCAGTTCCACTTCTGTCCTCATACTCCACCCTCTATTAACCGAAGTTTGGTGGGACTGACGTTACAAGTAGACTCCCCACCCCTCGACGACTAACAATTTAATTTGGAAATTATTTCGGCTTGCAAAATAAATTTCTCGCATACAGGCGGTACTTGGCCTACATTTTAAACAATGAATAATAGAAACAATAAAAAAGAAATAAAAAAACAATAAAATAAGAAATGAACTGAAATTTTGATTGACGAAAGGCAAAGGTAAAGGAAAATGTCAAGTTTCAGGCCATAAATGGAGACTGGGTGTTTAGAATGCTAGGGGGGAGAATAATCTAAATGTAAGAGAATTACAAGAAACTATGCACGTAGGGAAGCTTGATATTTTATGTGTAGATAAAAAGGAAAAAAAAGGGGATGCGACATTAGGAACATAGAAATTGGGGTGTCAGAAGGCGGACTTGAATTATGGTCACGAGTAGATAGTGAATCACGTGGTAACCAAGGGGTAGATTTGATTATAAATGAAGAGCAAGGCAGCATTTCAGGAATAATAGATATGTATCTCTGAGATTGTTGTAGGTTAAAATGAAAGTAGGAATCAGAAGATTATTTATCATAGTGTGCTACGTTCCAGTTGATGGTGATCCGAGCGAAGTAAAAGACGCCTTCTGGGACATTTTGTATGATGCTACATGGACTTTCGATCATAGTCAAAAAATCATTTTCACCATAGTTTTGATTATAAATGAAGAGCAAGACAGCTTTGCAGGGATAATAGATATGTATCTCTGAGATTGTTGTAGGTTTAAATTAAAGTAGGAATGAGAAGATTATTTATCATAGCGTGCTACGTTGCACTGAATGGTGATCCGAGAGAAGTAAAAGACACCTTCTGGGACATTCTGTATGATGCTATATGGACTTTCGATCATAGTCAAAAAATCATTTTCACCATAGTTTTCATTATCAATGAAGAGCAAGTCAACATTTCAGGAATAATAGATACGTATCTCTGAGATTGTTGTAGGTTACAATGAAAGTAGGAATCAGAAGATTATTTATCATAGTGTGCTACGTTCCAGTTGACGGTGATACGAGCGATGTAAAAGACGCCTTCTGGGACATTCTGCATGATGCTACATGGACTTTCGATCATAGTCAAAAAATCATTTTCACCATAGTTTTCATTATCAATGAAGAGGAATGAAGCATTTCAGGAATAATAGATACGTATCTCTGAGATTGTTGTCGGTTAAAATAAAAGTAGGAATCAGAAGATTATTTATCATAGCGTGCCTTCTGAAACATATTGTATCATGGTGAAAAAATGATTTTGACAATACGAAAATCGAAAATGGCGGCTTTTTTAGCCTACAAAACGTTTCGGAAATAGCGGTAGGCAGGTTATCTGGTACGAAACTACTATACAAACCCTTGAGTTTCCAAGCCTCTTAACGATGTCTTTTCAGTAAAGCTGTTAAATTTTCAAACAAATAATAAAATTTATAACTAAAAATGTAATCTTGTAGAAAAATCAACTAAGAAAAAATAAATATAAATACACGGCAAACAAATTACTAACAAGAATATTATACCAGGGCTCCCGCAAACTTAATTTTTAATTTTCTCTAATTACTCGCTAACCAATTTTTATTTCCTGAATAATATTAATATTCAAAGACCTGCTTTACTTGAAGTTTCATCTTTTTAGATTAAAACGTAACTGGTTAAAAATTCAACCAGTTTTTTAAAAAGCTATACTTTTTGTTTGAAAATACTTTTGTTTTGATGAAAATTTACTTTTTGTTTAAATTTAATATTTGGGTATTGGACAGAGAACTGAAATCTTTTCTGGATTAAAATTCAATTTAAAAAAAATTCTTAATTTAAAATTCGTCTGGTTTAAAAGAAATTTTATCTTGTTTAAAATTGTAACTGCCTGTTTAAAAATTAAACAAATTTGATTAAAATTCATACTTTTTTGTTCAAAATTTAACTATTTAGTATAAAATTTACTTTTTGTTTAAAATTTATATTTTAGTGTTGAAAAATGAACTGATATCTATTCTGAATGAAAGTTCATCTTACAAAAATCTGTTGTTTGTTATTAAAAATTCCTCTGTTTTAGTACAAATGATATGTTAATTTTATAAAAATGCAATTTTTTGTTATAGAATTCAACTATTTTGTTAAAAATCCATCTTTTTCGTTAAAAATTCGTCGTTTTGGATTGAAAATTCAATTTTTTTATAAGAAACTTACTTTTTTTTTAAATTCATATTTTTATTTTAAATATTTAACTGAAGAATTGTTTCGATGAAGATTGAACTTTTTTGTGGATTTTTAAAAATAAAAATTCATCTGTTTTTCGAAAAATTTCACTATTTTGTTAAAAAGTTTTCCTTCGTTAACAAAAATTCGTCTTTTTAGATTGAAAATTTTATTTTTTCGATTAAATCTAATTTCTTGTTTAAAATTTTATTTTTTGATCGTGAAACATCATGTGAAATCTTTTTTAACAAAAAATGCAACTTTTTTTTTGAAAATTCATGTTTTTCATTTCAAAATTAATCTATTATAGTAGAAATTAAATTTTTTAAATAAAAATTCGACTTGTTGTTTAAAATATTTTTTAAGATTTTGTTGAATCTTTTAGTTCAAAAATCATTTCTGTTCTTGAAGAATTATATTTTTAGTTAAAAATTGTGAAAGTTTAACTTTTACCCAAGTAGTTGAATTATCAATTAAAAAATATAATTTACAAAAAATAGTCAAACTTTCACAATTTTTCACTTTAATTGTTAAATTATTGATATTTTTATTATTATATTTATTTTTTACTATTAATTATTATTAGCAATTTTTTATTATTATTAATTTATTAATATTTATTAATCATATTTTTTAACGATTATTAGTATTAACATTAATAATATTAATTAACTGTTAAATAATTTTTAAACAATTTTTTTATTAAAGTATTACCTGTTTGAAAATGTAACTGGTTCGTCGAAATTTCTTTTTTTGATATAAAATTAATTTTTAACTAAAAATGTTTCTCTTGCATTTTTTAAAGATTGATCTTTTTCAGTTGAAAATTTAAATTAAGGATAATTTAAACTATGACACTTTTTTCGAATTTATACTTTTAGGTTGAAAATTCAACACTGATGTTACATATTTCATTATTTTGTTAAAAATTCAAGTATTTTGTTAGAAACCCATCTTTTATTGTAGAAAAGACATTTTTTTTAAATAAATTAAAAAATTTTTAAATTTTAAATTTGTGTCTTAAATACTGTTTTATTTCGTTTATAAAATATTCTGTATTCAAAATATCATGTAAAAACAATAAATAAAATAGTGCTCCTTATTCGTAAATTAAAATATATTATTATGATTTATTCTTCTAGTTAAAGCGTTATCAGACAAGCAATTCTTTTTTCGTTAACAACCAGCTTACAAAAGCTTTAAAATACTTCACAATTTTATATTATTATTGATAAAAGAGATTACAAGTATTGATTTCAAATATGGCCAAAACTATTTACAAATGAAAAATCTTCTTTATTATGAAAATGTTTTCATGTATTGTACTTGGAATAGATTATAAAATATTTTTTATATACCTCAGTATTCTTGTTTTTAAGGACTTTTTTATAACACTGTTCGCATTTTCTCGTGAAGACATTAAAACCGTCCACCTTTTATTATTCGCAGCATTTACACAAACGTTGGCGCTATCCCGTACTGTAAAGATTTTTCCCATAGTGACAGTTACTTCAATTTTAGTGTAGTGGAAGAAAATAAAAAAAATATTAAAACGTTTTTTCAGATTTTTTTATCTGGCCAAGTGTTTATTATGGATTAAAAAATAATCTTCACCAAAATAAAAATAATATTACTGATAATCCTACTTTCGAATAAAAAAAATATTTTTAATAGAAAAAATGGTGAAACTTACAAAAAATGTTTTAATCGTGTTTCTACAATTAATTTTTTTGGTACTATGCGTTCTAACCAATTTTTAAAAAATGGTTTAATTTTAATAAATAATGCCTTATTTCTTCGGAGAAAAGTTTTTTACTTCTTTACTATTTACAAATTTAAAGGTAAATGTTTCTATGGCTAAAATTAATTTTTTTTAACGTTAAATATGTTTTAAGAATTGAAAGTTTGATTCAATATTTTTAATTAATCAATTTTTTATTAACAGGAAAAATTGTTTGTTAGTTGTTTTCATACATTTCTTATCAATATTTTCATTATTGTAAGCCCTTTAAAAAAACTTATGTCACTTATATTTATTTCTCTATAGGAAACTGAGCTTTTATATTTTTTTCATATTTATAATTGACATTTTTAAAATATAAAATAAATTATCATATCTATATTGTATGATATTTTTCTTTGAAAAACTTCTAAATATAATAATAATGCTGAAAATTAACAACAACAAAGAAGTTTTTGTGAAAGGTTTCAAGACCATAAAAAATTGTCTTAAGATTTCAGGGAAAATTTGAAAAGACTTTTTATTTCCAAAAATTCATTTTGAAGGAAAAATTAAGAAAATCTTCAAAACATTTTTAATGATTTTGTAAAATTTCGGAATAAATTGTAGACATTTTTTAAAAAATTGTTAAAATTTCCAAGAGAGTCAAATTTGAGAATATATATTTTATTTAGTGTAAAAGATATTTATAAGTTAAAAAAAAATAATAATAATTTAACACTTAAAAGTATTTCAAGCAAATTAAAACAAAAGTGAATTATTGATTTTATTTTTTCAAATTTTGAAATTTTGAGAAGAACAAACTAATTTTGATAAGATTTTTAGACAAATTTGTAATGTTTCTTTTTCTAAAAAATTAATTTAAAGTTTTTCAAATCATTTTATATAATTTCATAAATTGACAAAAAATTTCCGGGTTTCTGTGAGGCAAGTTTTTAAATTTTTTCTCTAAATTTAGGAAACAGACTAAAATTTTTTTAATTTATTAGAATTTAAAAAAAAAGTTGGAAAAATTCGAGTAAATTTAAAAATATATTTGGAAGTTTTAGAAATT
>JAAAKG020062767.1:0-17752 GCA_010014905.2 Druon quercuslanigerum | reverse complement strand
CGCACAGTCTATGTGGTATGTACTCGCCACCGTGTTTAAGCATTTCAGCGTTAATACTGTCTACCCCGGAAGCCTTATCGTTTTTCAAGTTCTTGATTATATCCCTAACCTCAGTGATACAGACTTTCACAATAGAGTTTTTTAACGCATTGTGTTGTACATCGCCGTTGTTGTGTCCTATAGCTTCATTTCCGGATTGTCCTCAAAAATGGTCTCTGAAAGCGTCACTAACCCCGCTTTCCTCATATTGCATTTCCCCTTTGCCATTTCTCACGTTGACAAATTCTGTACTTGTAATTCCCTGTTTTCAATTTATTAAACTATCATACTATTTATTTATTATATCACATAATTTTGTATTCAACTATAATCATTTAATTTTTTTTATGCTGAAAAATTCAATTAAAATTTAAATATTGTTTTTCTTATAATACATCTTAAAGTCATAAATTTATTGAATTTTCTAGCTTTACGATTTCAATAGAAACCACAACTTAAATAAATATTTAAATTAAAAATTTAACTATTAAAATTTTTAATTGGTTACATTGAAATATTTTCATTGAACATTTTTATATCCATCTATTCATACAAAATTTGTAATAAGAGAAAATAGAAAAAAAATATATTCCTTTGTTAGCCCTGGCAAAAAACCTTTGGCTGAGATCTTGTCAAAAGAATCCAAGCGAAACATTAGCGTAATTAGCTAGAGCGTCCCGTATAGGCTTAGGTATTAAGTTGTTTAGGTAGTGTTCGAATCCCCATCGGGTGAGATTTTTCATAGCGTTTGAGCTCGCGAATGGGTTGATAATTGACCGCACGTACAATTACATAATTTCAAAAATAAACTGAGTGCAGTTCTTTCCAAGAAAACATTGTTTTGCAAATTTATCATTATATTACATTATCTGTTTCGAGCTGCTGTAATTAAAGGTCTACCGACAATTCTGCAACGCCTGCCTCATATGTTTAAACGCATATAAGAATGTCTGTTTATTATTCTTATAACTCGATATTCTTCTCGTTGCTGTACTCTTCCTCTGTCTACACGAATTCTTACACTGAGTCCCTGACGTCGAACCTCTCGTTACTTTAGCGACAAGCGTTTCGTCTGAACCATTTAATTCCTATTTTTAATATTTGTATATTACCGTTTGTGAGATGGCCCAACGTAAAAATGAATTCCTTTACTTCTCTTAGACTGAGTCACCTATTCCTCACAATGATCCCCGTTTTTTAAACTAGATTTATCCCTGTGCAGGAAATAAGAAAATCTGTACAGAGACTGAGGTGCTGCCCAAAAATAGAATGCGCAACGTAAGCGCAGTTGGTCGCAACGCGCTAAAGTTGAGATAGATATGAGGTTGAGTTCTCGTTTGGTTTGGCATCACTTCTATAGGAAGTTTGGATGTTTGCCTGTTTAAACAGTTTGCAAAGCCACAGGGGTGTCTTCCCGGCCCCACGTGGCTTTGGAAAAGGGGTAGGGGTGCGACCTTAAATTATTTCTTTGACCAGTCACAGGAGTGCCCACCGGCCCCCGCGAGGCGTTGGAAAAGGGGTAGGGGTGCGGCGTTACATTATTTATGTGACCAGTCACATAAGTGCCTTACTCTAAAATGCGTAAGAGTCCCTTTCGGAAATAAAAAAAGTAATTTGTTTAATTTGAACTAGCGACAGTCAGTTCGTTAGACAGGCCCTTACAAAAATGTCAGGATGCGTGTCTCATTGATAAAAGGAGATATTTATATATTTTACTCTTTTTATCAAAATGAATCGTCGTGAAAGCACTATGGATTAATGATATTTCGATCAAAAAGTCAATTTCCCATAGGAGGCCTTTCCCTTGTAAGTTATAAAGTGTCGGTTCAATTCTATCAGTATTTTTGATATCGTATTCAGCGTGGCTTCGTAACTTTAGGGGTAAGGCATCCGACTTGAGGAGAGCAGTCCGTGCGTTCGATTCTCGGCGATTCTGGATATTTTAATTAAATGCATTTCTTATTAGTTATAAATAATAAGCCTTCTATGATTAAAATCAAAAATTATTTTAGTTTAGAATAATGTATGGAGTGTAGTTAAGAATTAATGTAAATAAAAATATTTAAAAAAAGGATGATTATCTGTCAGAGGATCAAGAAGGTGTAAATTCTTTGGATCTAACTTTTAAAAAACAAATTTATTTTTCATATGAATCAATATTTTCCGTCTTTGAATAAAAAATTCCTGGTAATAGATTATGAGAGTGCATTATGTAATTAAAATTTTTTAATGTAGCAACGATAGCATCGCACTTCAGAATTGAGAGCATGATGCTATTAATTTATACGACATATCGTTTTCTTCAAATTTCACTTGTAGTTAACTTTATAATATTTTACTATCGGTTTTATGACATCTTCAGTTGAGGCGAATCATTTTTTTGATAATTTATTAAAATTTTATTTGAATTAAGAAAATAAGAAACAATAGAATATGCTTTTGAATTGATTATTATATGCATTTGACCGAGCGCGTAAGCATCGTTTGATGCTTCAAACCAATATTCCATTGATTCAGACGTATTTTTTTCTCAGTGTGGTAAGCGGATTAGAGACAGCATTTAGAAGAGAAGTAGATGGGGTAACCCAAATCTTATATGGGAGTTCGAAAATCTGGAAGAAACTAAGAAAAGAATGGAAAGGGGTATAAAGATAAAAACAAACTAAGAAATATAGGTGGAACGAGGAACAGTATTACTTTTGTAATTGTTTGATCATTTTTGTTACTATTTACGTGTCCATCACTTGATTTAGTAGGAAAACTTATTTATTTTCGTGAAAAAATGTTTACTGTTTTAATTTTTTATAATTTTTGTTGGAGAATAAGAAAATCCAAATAAATGAAAAATACTTGACGACTCAATTTGAATTTTGAAACAAGACACTTCGTCATAAAACCAGTAATTTAATTGTTAATATGAACTTATTTTCTGATGAATATCAGGTTGAATCTTTAAGAAAATATTTCTATTTTTAGTTTAATTGCATTAACTATGATGCGGAACGAGTTTTAAATAATAAATAACACAGAATAAAGTCTAAATATATAGCCTCAGGTTCTTTTAAACTGTATAACGGTAAATACTTCTAGAAATTCTTCAATTTTTTCGTATTCAAAAAGATTTTTAACTTTGAAGTATTGGATAAGTGGTGATGATTTTTAATAGAAGACATCCTAACGCGCTCCATTAGCTGAGTCGGTTGGGGTGTGCGTGAGGCGTTTGGTAAATATTCAGGGCATGCATGCAAACTCGGGTTTGTTTCTTAGTACATGTGAATTTTTCAGTGTACTATGCTTTAACCACATAATAAAAAAATAATATGAATAATATAACTATGAAATAATTGCGAATATCCTTCATATTTATATTAAAGATATTATTTTATTTTTTCTGGTAGCTAACAATTATTACACAGGACCACAGAAAAAAAGTTCTCTGCACGAGACAAGTGAGTAGGCTACCCTAATAAATTTTGAGCCGCTGAATATGAATCTAGCTTCAGAATTTCTCTTACATGTCACAGTTTTCCCCTAGATTCACTAAATACGAGAAAATCTAGGGATGTTCTAGACGTCATTTTTATAATTTTTAGTGTGCCTTTTGCTTCGCCTAGCTTGGGTAATTCTAGGGAAATTGAAGGTCTTTCTCATATTAAATAGATTTATAAGGGGGAAAAAGTGCCATATCCTTTGCAGATCTGCATGTTAACTCTAAATTTGAACACCAAGTTTTTCGGGCTTGTTCCATTTTCTTTCCAGATGCAAAAAGTAGGGTAAAGCCTAGGGATTTTCTGCTCACACAGGCCCACAAAAAAAAGTTGTTTGCACGAAACAACTGACTGATTTCGCACGCAAAACTGCAAAAGACATGACATTTTTGTTATTTTTCCCCGTATAAATCTATATAATCTGAGAAAGATCTTCAATTTTCCTAGAACAAGTAAAGTCTCTACAAGTCGCTATACTTAAGAATATAACATCCATGTGTCTACTTTCGCGTATACTGGTATTATCAAAATAATCCATGTGGAAATGTCGGTAGTTTGCCGGAGTCTTTAAGCCAAAATATGGAAATGGGCATTTTTAAGGAGCCCAAAAATCAGAGACTATGTTCTAAAAAAAAATATTTTTTGACAAAGTCATATCTGGCTGGCAAGAAGGGGTTGTTCTTTAACATCGTGGGCTGTAGTCCAAAACTCGGTGTTAAAATTCTTGAGCAGCACAAAAATCAGTCACTCTATTCACACTTTAAACTTCTGAAATTTTTTTAAATTGATATTTACCTGTTTTCAAGGGTTCATTTTTAACGTAAAGTGTTTCAGCCTAAAATCAAGCCCTCCCTACCACGTAGATTTGACTTTGTCAGAAAATAATGCTCTTGAGAATTTTCTAGTGTCCATAGAGTCTCCGAGTTTTGGGCTCCTCGATAATACCCACTCTGCTTTTTGGGCTCCAACCCTTAAAGTTCATAATCAACCCCTAACTACCACGTAGACATAACTTTGCCTAAAAATAATCTTTTTGAGAATTTTCCAGTGTCCACGGTGTCTGATTTTTGGGCTCTTCGAAAATACCCACTCTGATTTTTGGGCTCCAACCCTAAACGTCTTAAATCCACCCCTCCCTACCGCGTAGATATTACTATGTCAAAAAATAATCTTTTTTGGGCTCCTAAAAAATACCCAGTTCGATATTTTGGCATCAACAAAAAGGCAAACGCTTCACGCCACGCAGATCACTTTTTTTTTTTAGTAATCTTTACTCGGACTTTTATAGGTTGTAAAGTCTCTCATTTTTGGGCTACTTGAAAATTCAATTTCGAATTTATATGCCCAAGAAAGGGCCAACCATTTTTTTAGACCATTTTTTGTGGTGCATTCGAGGGCTTGAAATAAGTCCTAAAGTCTAATCCGCTTTTTTTGTCTTCAGATTTCATTTTTAGCAAGGGGGTGGTATTTTTGCACGTAGGAGGTGATTTTTGGAATTTTTCCGTGCATTTAAAAGCCCAAATAAGCCCAAAATGTGCGTTTAATTTGTTTCTTCCGAGCTGCCGTTTTAACATGAGGTTTTAATTTTGGTAGGGGTGGTTTTTAGAAATTGGTTTTTGGCGTGTTCAAGAGCCCAAAAAAAGCCTAAAATGCTGACGTGTTTAATTTTTGATTTTTCAAAATTTTTACATAGTGGAGGTGCTGGCTTGATTCAAGCCAGCACCTTCACTCGAAATTTGAATTTTCCAAAAAAAAGTAGTGGAGCTCAAAAATCGGCAATATAGCCCAAAAATAGCCCAAAAAAGCCCAAAATTCTGAAGCAAATAAATTTGGGAATTTCGATTGTGGAGGTGTTAGGTTGATGGACCTGGTATTTTCAAATGACTAGAAATGGTATATTTAATTAGAGTCAAAGATTTTTTCTATGAAAAATATTCTCAAGTTCAATCCAGACCTATGGCTGATCCAAAAAAATTACATTTTATGTTTTGGTAAAAATGTACTGAAATAGTATAAAATGTTGGGAAAAATAATCTAGTGAATCAAATTTCTCCGAAAAAATCCGCCCTCTCCGCGGGCACATTCTTGCTACGTGCTGCGCCCGCGGCTCTCAAGTTTGACCTTGAGCTTCGCGTTCGGTCTTTGTATATTCGTCACACCTGTGAACAGATTTTTTAAATTAAAGGACAAACCATTGACGACAGTAATTTGGTGATAGCGAATTCTCTTTTGTTAAAGCTCCTTCGGCTTTAACGAACACATACTCATCACAAATCTCGTGCTTCGCACTCGAATTTTTCCCTCAAATTGTATATCAATTCCATAAATGTATATTGTTACAATTCAAAACATACATTGATATTAAAACAGACGTACCTTTATTGACTTATTTAAAAAACACGCATTTTTTTAAAAAAATGTTGCCATTAAAAATCGTATTGCAACTTCTGTCGGGTTTCAAAAACTGAATTTGCTCATTTCCAATTTTATTTTCACGATTTAAACATTACACACACAGCCTACACATGAGCCTTACCTTTTTCTAACTTCTAAATTGTATCCCTCGAAAACTCACCCACCAAAACTCGAATAATGAGGGTTTGGGGAGGGGGGTGATTAGTTTAAACTGAGAGACATAGCTAATCTTGTAGGGCATTAAAACAGCAACATTTTGCTTCTCTTGAAGTTTTTTCATGTTGCGAGTTATTTGGCTTAAAATGTTCATATTCGGTTTTTAATATAGCGAAAATAATTCAACTTGCAAACAAAAAGTCTACGCTAACTTTATTATTTAGAGGAGAGCCGCGGGTGTTCAAAGGTTATGTCTCACGAAATTTCGTCTGAAGCTGATGAAGGAACTGAAGGAATTTTTTGGGCTTCAGGGTAACTACTGGCATTTTAGTATACCAGTGGTTTGCCAGTAATGCCCCAGTACTGGAAGTCAATGCTACGCCAGTACCGCCAAGCATCACGAGCTAGTACTGGAATAGTACTGGCCCAGTACAGCCAGTCTGTACTGGAACTCCGGTAGGCTGTACTGGGCCAGTGGTGTATTTCTACCTGGGAACGTCCAGAGTATCCCTAGATTATACCCTATTTTGTGTATCTATGGGAAAACTGTGACATGTACGAGAAATTCTGAGACCAGATTCGAATTAAGCAGATCAAATAACCTAGTCACTTCTCTCGTGCAGACAATTTTTTTCTTGTGGGTCTGTGTGACCAGCAACTCCCTAGGCTTTTCCCAAGTTTTTGCACCTAGGGAGATGTCATTTTTGTTATTTTTTGCCATATAATTCTGTATAACTTGAACAAGACCTTCAATTTCCCTAGAGTTGTCCCAGCTAGGGAGTCTTCACGAGTCCAAACACATAAGAATATGACACC
Source organism: Druon quercuslanigerum (assembly GCA_010014905.2). Lineage (NCBI taxonomy): Eukaryota > Metazoa > Arthropoda > Insecta > Hymenoptera > Cynipidae > Druon > Druon quercuslanigerum. Next base: position 10,838 of record JAAAKG020062767.1, on the reverse strand, counting down.
CGTAAGTTTATTCGTCCGCATACTGGCATTATCAAAATAATGTCCAGAATATCTCTAGGTTTTCCCTATTTTCGGAATCTAAGGGAAAAATGAGACCTGCATGAGAAATTCTAAGGCCAAATTCAGATTTAGTGGCTCAAAATCCATAAGGCTAGCCTAGTCACTTGTCTCGTGCAGACAACTTTTTTTCTGTGGGCCTCTGGTATTATTATTCATCCACGTTGGTGTGAAATTATAGAAAATCTGCTTTAATGCCACAATTTATATATGTAGTAGTTGGAGGCTAAAAAGAGGGTAATAATTTGTCTTAAATACAAACCCTACTTTGACCTTAAACGTGGAAAAACGGCCGATTTTGGAAATTTTTAACGTCAAATAAGGGTCTAAATTACCTTGAAATTTCTGCTTATTTACAAACTACTTTAAGCTATGTAAACCCCACAGCACCATGTTATTAAATCATGTTCTATTTCATAAATAAGTGCACATTTAGGGCTTATTTAACGCCCTCTATTGCCGAATTTTCGACTTCTAGTTTTTTTTAAATATGCATTGTGCTGCCCGCTTTACTTCAAACCTGCAGCGCCAAACGAGGAATCGGTCAAAAGATGATAATAATAAATTCCCCTTTCATAGAAATTTCCGGCTCATTTTCAGCTCCAGGAATCCCTTTAAAATAATGTCCCACCTTTATAATTAAAAAAAGGCCGTGAAGTGCAAAGGGACAAAATATTAATTTTCGATTTCTCTTCCTAACATTAATAAGGGCCTATTTAGGGATCACTTTATATCCAACTATGCATTTAACTACTTAGCCCTTTTTATAAAATATATCACTGTGCTGCCGGCTTTACTTCAAGCCAGCAGCACCATTCGAGGAATCGGTCAAAAAATTGATTATTTCAAATTCCGTTATATACAGGAATTTCCGGCTCGTTTCCGGCTTGAGATAATCCTTCGAACCACTACCCTACCTTCACAATTAAAAAATAGTCGCTAAGAGCAAAAGGTCATGACATCGATTTTCGGTTTTTCTTTCTAAGGCTTATATTTAGGGAGCACTTTCTGTTCCAATGTAAATTTATAACTAAATCGATTTTAAAAAAACATAAGCAGGAGTTGCTAGCTTCGAATAATATAAGCAGCATCATTCGAGAACACTTCTCAAAGACTTGTATTTCAAAATTCTGCCATAGCAGGAATTGCCAATTCGAGATAACTCTTTGAACCACTGTCCTTCCTTCAAAACGAAAAAATGGCCGCTAAGGGGAATGAGAAAAAATATTTATTTTCGATTTCTCTTCCTAACAAATAAGGGCCTGTTTAGGGCTCACTTTCTATACAACTATAGATTTAATTACTTAGCCCTCTTTATAAAATATTCCACGTTGCTGCCAGCTTTACTTGAAGCCAGCAGCACGACTCGAGGAATCGGTCAAATAATGATTATAACAAATTCCTAATTTGATATAATCGCTAATAGAGCAAAGTAGTAGGACTAGTAGGACAGAAAACTTTGAAAAAAGAGTACAAAGCAGGAACAAATAGTTGGAAAACAGGAAAAAGTAGGGCATAGTAGAATACAAAGTATCAAATAAAAAAGAGATTTTTAAACGTATTTTTCAAATTAACTATTTTATTAAATTTTATCAACGCTGAACATCCTATATTTTTATTTTTAAACTCTGATGCATTCTAGTCAATATCACCAATGCACACATATTTTTTTCGTATAGTAGGAATGCTTAATAATACTTTATCTTGTACATTGATAAAGAAAGAGTTACATGTTATTGAATACAATTTTTTAAGAAAAGGTCCAAAAGTTGAATGAAAAATAAAAATGCATGATTTGAAATCCGGATAAAAAGCAGGACAAAGTAAAAAATCCTGTCGGATAACTCACACAAGCCCTTCAATGAGGACATGTACGGGGAAATCCGGATGGATGGTCTCCCTAAGTTAACGCTACCATTATACCTGTATGCGTCACTTCCGACCTGCTCGACCTTTCACGAGCTTCACCGTTATAGTGGCATCTATACTGGTGGATAGATTTACGTAACGTAAGTACGGTCTCTATGATGTCACTCGTTTAAGAGACACTCACCTGAAACAAAATAAAAGCGGAATTTAGAGGACATTTAAAGTTTTATTACAGTGAATGAAACATTAGATTGTATTTATCTTGGATGCCTTTTTATTAACTCCGTATTTTTCTTACTTTCGTAGGCCCTAACGCAACATTTTTTCCTCTTCCATATACACTGCAGTCCCGCAAGAAAAGTTCCCGTTATAGAGGACAAGGTGGTCCAAGGGGGCAAGAGAGTGACGCCGCTAGGTCAGCGGATTAACTCCACAACAACTCAAGAGTGTATGAAAAAAGCAGGCCACCCAGTTGCAAAAATGTCACAGGCCATTCGCTTCTGTTTGCTTTCAGTCACTCAGTGATTTACTTTGTACGCGTTACGAAAATGTCTAAAGAAAACAATAGGGAGCGTTTATCTTTCCAAGAAAAAAAACATTTGTTTAATTAAAGTGTTACCACCTTGCATTTTATGCATTATTACTTCAAATGGAAAAATGATTAACCTTAGAGTTCGAGTTTTTTATTTTATTGGCCGTGAAAAATGTTTGCGAACCGAGAAAAAACTGAAAAATGATCAGGAATTTTTTTCGATTAAAAAGGCCACCCTGATATATGTACATTTACATTTAAAAGTCAGTGCTTTTATCAAATTTGATTTTCGAGCACAGAACTTTCCAGGCTCATTATGACATTATAAAATCAAAAAAGAAAAAATACAAAAACAAAATATTGTTAAGATAAAACTGCAACAGAAATGGTTAAGACGGCCCTGACTATTTATGGTGCGCCGAGTCCCGGGATTGTACGAAGGAGATAAAGGGTACCCCCGAAACGGCTTCTAAAGCGGGACTGCTTTGTATTTAGGATAATGATGAAATTTAAACGGTAAGTAAGTAAGTGCACTAAGAAAAAGATTACATGAATTAAAGACATATATTACAGAATACGCCCAATAACAGTTATTTATGATACATGTGTGCACACGTGTGTCATACAATATTTTTTGCAACACCCAATCAAGAAAGTTGCATTGCAATTTCTATAATGTAAGCCGATGGAAGATGAGTAGAACCTTATCTATAAACGGCGCTCGTTGGAACCACTGAACGCCTGCTCCGAAATCTATTAATAAGTTATAGGTTATGTTTTATTCAGTGAACATCACCTAAATCAACAAAATAAGTCAAATATATAGTGAATTAGTGTAATAAGCCATGAAATTTACCTACAGTAAATTATTTACTTAACTCTGGTTGTGATTAAATTTAGCAATTCGCAAAGAATGTGTAAAATTGTCACACGTGCATAAAGTACCTACTTTAAACACACCTCTGACGTCACCGAGAATACTCTGTACTGTGTACTTTGTACACAGTGACGCCACTGTGCTTTAAAGAGCTACTTTACACATTATTTAGGAGCACATAAAGAGCAACTTTAGAGGTTGGTGTAGCAAAAAATATTTTTTTGAACGAACACAACTGTTCGTTTTTTTTGCAAGAAAAATGTTTTTTTTTAAACAAACTAATTACTTTGGCCTGCTTCTTGTCCCTGTAGAATATTATGGTCCAATTCGGTTTGGAAGTGGGTAAAATATGAAATTGAAGTCATAAAGGTCTAAGTGCCACGAGTCGCGTAATGTAATATTGTAGTCTAGAGCGATTTGGTGTAAGTGTGTAAGTTTTGTCGCTCTTAGTGTATAAGGATAACTATCAAGCACGAAAAAATATTAATGAACGCTTTTTTACAAAATAAAAAATATTAAAGGAAGCCATAATTTTCTCAATCTCACCCTCGAAAACGATATTTGATAATTCTTTATTTTTAAAGACATTGCTTCTTTCCGGATAATATTTTCATGACTTAATAGGGAAAAATGAGGACTACAAAGAAGCCGTTCTCTAGGAAAATGGCATCAGTCGACTTAAGTTGTGACACAAAATTATGAAAGAAACTTTTCAAACTGTGTTTTTACATGCTCAGACGATAAAAAAAAAGAATAAAATTGTACATTTAAACTATATAACAATTTTAACAAATAACAATATTAAGCTAGAATTAGGTTGTGTTTTACAGGGACCGCCTTTTTTTGTATTTATTTGAGATATTACCACATATTTTAAATTATCATTAATACATTTTTCTTTTTATATATTAAGCTTCGGAAAAACATTTTTTGTGGCCGAAGTTCAAATTTTTGTATAATTTTTTTAACCTTTTGAAACATTTTTGTACCTTTCTAAACTCTTCAATCTCATCCGCACCCTAATTTTTACTTTATTATTCAACACAATACGTTCAAGTATGCGATGCAAAGAAGCTACCGCGCGGAGTACGCGTCTCGGGAAAGCGTAACGGCGAGAAACGTCACAGATGATGGAAACGAGTTTTCTAGAAAATCTACCTATGTCGACTTAGGTGGTTTTTCTAGAGAATGAGTCAAATGATATTTTCAGTTTTTTTTAGGATATAACAGGGTAATCGGTACAATCAATGCCTCCCCCACCTGATCATTGGCCACCTCATTTAAATATGCTTACATGAAAGAGTACTCACAAATAAAACTACTAATAAATAGTGCAGGATAAAGCACAAGCAATACCGAAACGTGTTTGACAAGCTAAGTTAATGCAGTGTAGTGTGCTTAAATGCCAGAGTAAAGTAAAATCGGTGATGAATTATTACATTCCTATCTGAGAGGGTATTAAATTTGTGTAAAATTTGACCGCTCCTCCCTTCCCCCTTCCAGTCTGTTTTCGTCAAATGTTCACTTTGGAAACCATCTGAACCCGAAAAACAGGTTTTCGCGAAGGTGTCTACTGTATGTTGGTTCGTGCGTCTTTAGATATTTAGTTTGTTAGCACGATAACTTTCGAAGCAATTGAAAAATTGAATTGGCCTTTGGCATACTCTTTTAGTGTCTTAAATTTAAGCTCAAGTTTGTCAGCCAGCCAGTTTGAATAAAAATTCAAAAAGTTAGAGCATTTAAAAATTTTTGGGACTACTTGTTTTTAATATTTAAAAATTCTATGTACGGATACTACTTGGAATGGAAGATTCTAATGTGTCCCCTGAGGGTTTAAATTTTTCTTGTACCATCTTCCCTATTCCTTTACACCCCCGCCCCACACACACTTACTTGGTGGTGGGAGGGGGACGCATAGTTTAAGGTGGGTTCCGAACCACCAAGAGCAACAGAGTTAAGTACTTAGAGGACCTTATTCTCTAGAGGAACCACCAAGGCTCTTCCAGAGGGCGAGGCGGGAATCGAACCCGCAAGCCGACAAAGTGGATCCAAAGCCTACGATTTAGCCCCCACGAACATCGTCCCACTCTGTACGGATGCTAGTGGTATTCAAAAAGACGACCAGTTTAATATTGGGTCAGTCAGAAAGTTCGTTCGAACAATCGAACTTGATACTGACCTTATTTGATAACTTTTCTGCCCTGAAACAGTGAGTTTTGCATTTATTTTCAAATATTGAGCGCTGTGCGTACGAACGTTGCAAGAAGTGGGCAATTCATATGATGGTATTACCGAATTTGATATTGACCTTACTCAAGCACCGCTGCTGCCCTTGAATTGTGAATGTTGCAGTTTGGTCAAAATATTTAGCACTTAGCGTTTGGCCGTTGTGAGAAGACGGCGATGCTTATTATTGGCATTACCGTACTTTTTTACCAACAACGTGTATTAATGCTGGCTTCAGATGGCTCTGGTATATGAAACTCGGAAATTAATGGTGATATCAAATTCTGTTTTGCGCAGGAATTTAGTGCTAATTAAGCGTTAATATATTCTGCAAAAACTAAATTTTGTGCCCGGTAATTTTGTAGTCAGCTTGATATCGCAAAGACTACAGCAAAACGTGCGACAATGCTGTCATCACAGCAATTCAGCACGTCAACCTTGAGTCGATTAGTCGACCTAATGTGAGCATTTTACCGGTTCGTCGTGGTGTTTCCATGTAAATTCTTTTCAGCACTACAAACTCAAGGACGATCGACACTGTTTGCTGATTCATTGACGGGTGCGCAGTGCGTTCGATAATTTTTAATTGCATCTACACCTTTTCGGTGGTTCAGCAGTGTCATTGTTTTTCTCACGAGCTGCTTGCAAATATTCTGCCCATCCTGGAATAGCTTCGATGCAAGGGTTTCGCCAATGCTTCTACGCCTCCGATTGGTGGTTAATTCCTCCGGGACCACCCCTGGACATTTGTCTGCGATTGCTTATTAATTATTGTATCTACATTTAGCAGAAACCCTTGGTCCAGGGAACCCCTATCTCAAGGGATGGCCTCGAAGGAATTACCCCCAAGCGTATGCGTCACAACCGTGCCGAAAGCTGGATGGCACCTGGGTGAGATGCCTCAAATGGTGACTCTGGGATACCGGGCAAACTCTCAGATTATACAGCCTTATCCTTGCATGCGGGGCTCTACAGGGTTGGACAAACCCATTTCCCTAGCTGCTCGTGAGAACAACAATAATAACACCAAACACAGTTTTAGTAAGTGCTTTTTAAAACAATCGAACGCACAGGCCTTCGACAATGGATTGGACGACAATGCGGACTACCGTAGAGTTGTGGGAGCGAATCAAGGCGAATTTTATGTGATTCCCCGGAAAATCTAAATATTTTTGAGTAGACGGATCAACTCAGGGAAGATCTACTAGAGTGCTATGATACCAGTATGGCCCCTGAGCGAAAATGTTACATGGCGTGACTGCTTGCTCTGTGGTACGAGAAACACCCAGAGCTGTTGCATTTTTCGCATAATAGACTGCGAAACTGTGTCGAGGAACGCTGGAAAAGAAGTTATATAAGCGAAGCGGCTACTCAACTGCATCCAGAACAAGCTGGCAAACAGAAAAGAGAGGCGACCCTGAAACCAGCCGCAAGCAGGCGGCCAATAGGAGAAGAGCGATCTCCAGGATCCAGAGAAACATCAATATCAAGGTTTCTGTCAATCCCAAGGATCTGGCTGAACAAACTGAATTTTTCCGAAGATTTCGACCCCTGGACAATAAATTGTAGTGTGTTTAATTCAGTGACAGCTTTAGCGGATGTAAACCGTAAAACAAACCAACGGCTGACCATAAGACAAAAGACGAATAAATCAACTCAGCGCAAAGATAGGCTGGGCAGGACAGTACGCGTCCCACATTCAGTGTGTGATTTACTAAAGCCAAAGCTGCTGACCATTAGAAAAAATATTGTTGACAGAATGCGTCTACTATCTGACGCTAGATCGGAGGTCTAGAAGTCCAGGAGGTGTAGGAAGCCTAGAGCGGAGGAAAAGGTGGGTCAGATAAAATGAGCAGTTTTTTTCTGAATCATTAGAACTCTTCCTTCAACCCACCAGCATCCGGACCGCATTTTCACCTCTTTTTTAAAGTCGGAAGAGCGTGTTTCAGAGTGGCTGGTCGAAGGGTGCACAGCGCTCTTCCTGAAGATCGACATCTTTGGTGACCGTTAGAATTATAGGCAAATTACTTGTCTGAAAACAATGTATCTGATCTTCACAGCTATCCTAAATGATAGGATTATTCGGAAAATCGGACCTGTGTGGCGAGAACTGCACGATCAGCGCGGATCAAACAAAGATAGGACAGGTATTATCCAGCCGTCAGACGTTTATGGATTTTAAGTTTGGAAAAATTTTGGTAAACGCTTTTCAGATGATGTTTTATCACATAATTATGAGATAAATATGCACTTGAAAAACAGTATTATTAAACTCCAATCACTTGTTCACAATCAACTATCCTCGCCGAGATATAAAAACGATTTTTAGTACTCATGGCATAGAACTGTTTAAGTAGGGAGCAAGGCACAATATTTTTAAAATCCCGTAGATTTTGCGTTTGGAAAATCTTCAAAAGTAAAATGTGCATATTGTAATGAAATGCCAGTTATTAGATGCTCCTAATCTAAAAAATCATTGCGCATGAAACATTTCTTTCACGATCACCATATATGTGTAACAAATATGAAGAATAATATATCGTAGAATATATGTAAGTACAGTTAAAGAAAATAAATAAAATAAATTTCTGTATAATTTGGTATACCATACTAATTAATTTGCAACACTTAAAATGCTTCATGAATGATACGCCACATGCTGATAGACCTCAATGTTTTCTATAATCACCGGTATGTTACAGGCCGTTACTTCATAAAATGTTTTAAAATGATTAGAATTACATTAAATATTTCAATGCCAAGAAAACCAATCAGATGATGTATATTCTTACTTCCTTACACACATTTTCTTATCTAAAGAAATTGTTTATCCGATAAGATGCGTGATTACCGTACATTGCATTTGTTTACCAGCTTTTCAGTAGGGTGGACGGAAAAAATATATTTTTAAAAGTTTTTACAAAATACCGGCCGGAAATTTGTTCGAATCCACAAAAAAATAAATCCATAAAAAAATGATATTTAGAGGTGCCGCAAGCCCCATATGAAGTTTAAAACGTATTTCCAATAAGAAAAAAAGAAAGGCTTTTGTAACTTTTATGTAGAATCCTTAATATTATTTGAATCGAGTTGAAACTCAACATTTCTCTTCACAATTAGCAATTAGACAATTGAAAAAATTAGATAATTGCAAAAATATAATCGCAAAAAAGAGATGATTTAAAATATAGGTTTCTCTAATGTTTATTTATGATTTTTTTAATAACTAAGACGGCGGAGCAAAGTTAAAGATTTGAGAAAAAACCAGAACTTTCTAGCACTTATCTAAGAGAAGATTGTTGACAAACAATATTAAAATGCTAGAACAATTTTTTTGTTAACTTTCATTAATTATTACCTCAGTAAGTGAAAAAGGGACAGAAAGTTAAAAATTATCGAAAAAACGCAACTATCAGACATCAATATAGATGAAGATTGCACCGAACAACAATAATTTCTTTAGAGAATTATTTTTGCTAAATCTTATCAATTATTAAGCCACTTATAATGAAAAATAGACATATAGTGAACAAATTCAACTCCCCCTAATTGAAAATTGAACAACAAATGAAAAATTTGTGAAAAACTCCGGACTTTCGAACTCTATACTATCGTAAAATCGCTAAAGGCAATAACAAATTGTTTAAACAATTTTAATGAAAATTTTAATGATCATTAATGGGTTTTTTGGGATGCTATAAAACAGACTTATAGGGGTAATATTTAAAAAGTGATATTTTATTTATATTCTTTGGCTAATTGTGAAGAGAAATATTGAATTCCAACTTGATTCAGCTAATATTGAGGATTCTGAATAAAATATAAATAAAACACATCTTTTTTCCTACGGTATTCTAAAAAATTTGAAAAAAAATTTCCAATGCATTTTTGGACCATCCTACTGTTTTACACAGCCGGATTGATACTTTTAGACCAAATAAATCGCATAAGCGATGAAATTTTCGAAAAATTGTTACTATTTAAAAAATTGAAGTTTTATGGAAAGCCCTAAGTAGACTGCAGCATAGGTTTATAAACTTAATAATAGTTTAAATAAAAAATCTTATAGACAAATTCAGTATTTTTAAAATTATTTCACCTAAATGTATCAAATTCTTAAGATTCTTTTTGACATTCAAATAATGTATTAAATATTTAATAACAAAAGTAACAGCAAGGTAACGCGTTACTTTTTTCAGTAACGGTAACGCGTTACTTTTTTTAAAAAAAGTAACGGTAACGCGTTACAAATTTTTAGGCAGTAACCGTAACGTCAACGCGTTACATTCAGACAGTAACGTGTCAAACAATGTACATTAGTCTAAATTTTAAGTACATTTAATTACAATTCGTTACATGGCATTTTGCCACGTCGCGCCAATGCATGAAGCCAAGCGATGTCACGCCGTTTGAGGTTATGCATTGTATCAGAAGCGAAGTGAAGCTGTGTCCAAAGTGGCAAAGTGTTGAATTGTGGTAAATAAGTGTATGAAGAAAAGGATTTATTCGGATATTATTGACTAAGTAGATAAGACGGGTACTTCGTCCAGCAATATGAAAAAGTAGTTGCCTTACAGGACGCAGAATCTACTTTTGGTACGAATAGGCAAGGAATCGACAATGTCTATCGACCAAAGATTACCATTCCGAACTTAGATCTTTTTCGCGTAATATCAGAAGGGTCGAATACTGATAAATTTATTCAGGAAGTGCGAAAGAAACAGCCTTACATTATCTGCGTAAAAGGTCAGGCGATAGATTCTTATTTTATTCAAGGTGATGGTGGTATAATTTATGTCCACAAAAACATTTCATTATTAAATTAGTAAACACTGAAACGACGCAAACTGCAACAACACAACTACTAATTGCTTAGTAAAATTTTATTAATTGTTTAGTCGAATTTTACTAATTTCTTAGTAGAATTCTACTAATTTCTCAGTGAAATTTTACTAATTGCTTCGTGGAATTTTACTAATATCATTAGTTGTAAGGCATAAAGACTTTATTAGAATAGCAGTTACATTGTTAACGGTTGTGCGCTAGTGTCGCTTTTTACATGGAACTTAACTCCCTACACACTCGTCCATCCTGACCCACAGTTTGACCCAAACTGATACATAATTAAAGTTTCTACGAAGAACACTCGAATAATAATTATATACATTCAGTGACATCTTTACTGTTTTTTTTGAATAACGTCGTATTTAATTGACCCAATTATTCAATTTTATTTTGAAAATTTGTTTATATTGGCATTCGGGTCATAAGGATATT
>JAAAKG020062756.1:0-17752 GCA_010014905.2 Druon quercuslanigerum | reverse complement strand
CCTCCCTACCGAGTGAGTCACGCCTACCCCGAAAGGGAAACGGCTTAATGGTGTAATAATAATAATAATAATTCATTCTTATTTCATAATGAAGGATATTTTAATTCGTTTCATAATACTGAATAAAATAACAAGTAAAAAACTACTTTTCATGAAATTCATAAAAAATGTATTTCCTTCGGAATCCAGTTTTAAACTTTGGTCAACATGTGTCCTGTTAAGAGTTGTCTGGGTCAGGATGAATTAGCGTCGCTCGTAAAAACTGCTCCTTTGCCGTTTTTTATAGCATGAGGAAACACTAAAATTTTCGTTCGCATTTTTGTCCCCTTTTGACTCTCTCTATTTCTCTCTCTCTCTCTCTCTCTCTCTCTCTCTCTCTCTCTTTCTGTCTCTCTGTTTTCCCTCTATATGTAACAAGTATTTCTTCTTGAAAATCTGACAATCTATAGGAAGGTTTCTTTCGGTTAAAGAAGTTTGCGTCGAGATTTTACACGCTGCACAGCAAAAATATTTCTTTACTGTTCGTGTTCTTCTTTAATTATTTTATGTTCAAACAATATATAAAATTGAATTTTTAAAGTGTTTTTTATTACAATAATCAGAATCAGTGACAGGACTATCTATTATGTGTTTCTAAAACAGTTTTTAAATAAACACAGGGAGTAACTCATTTTCACATGATTTCTAAGACAATATTAGAATTAATTATTTTTCTGAGAATATCCATTCAAATATTTTATTTTTAGGTTACATCATTTTTGTGTATTATACCTTAGTTCATCGAATAAATTACTCCCTGATGAGGAGGTCTAAATTGGCCTCGAAACATGTTGGTCCCCAAGTAGTATAAAAAGGACGGAGAAAGAGAAAGTGTGAGTGCATCCAAAGTAGCTACGACCCTGCTTTCAGAACCCCGATGAGTGACTAAGAAAACAGGCGGCAGTATCAGTTACACACAGAAGCCTTTGCACTTTCTTCTCCCGACTCCAGACTTAAAAATAGTTATTATTTATTATCAACATGTTTTTATACAATTTATTTTTATGCTGTTAATACTTTTCCTTTTCCAAACATTAACAGTTTTGGTTTTTTATCGTAGATGCAGTAGTGCTAAAGATAATTTTTTTCTGGTGAACGATATTTTTTTAAGAATATATGAGTTCTTAAGGAATTAAGGAACAAATAAAAACAAATTTGGAATTTTATACGCAAATTTGTGAATACAGGAGATTCTCAAAGTTGAGCTAACTACTCGAAGCGCCTGATTTCGGTGCTTTCTTGCAAAAAAACGATGACAGTTCCTCGCCAGATTTTTGCACAATAACCGACAAACATTAAATCAACGCAGAAATTAAGACGCATTGACATGCACCTTACTGTTAGTTTTTACTATTTTTTTTATTCGAGATAATCATTCCCAAAGTGACCGGACTACATTAAAAAATCAGGTAGGCCAAATTATAAAATTCTAACGTTAGAATAATTTGATCAGATGTTTTTAAGCGCGATCTCACAAACTTTTGGGTTAAAATCTGCAAAAAAGTCGAAAAATAATCTCCATCTTAAAAATAATTTAACAAGTAAATCAAAAGCTTTGGATATTAATACTAAGTACATCTACCAGTTTTATATGTGAAAATTAAAACAAGTTTTTATTTCATTTTTTGTTATTTATAGGCTTTTGAAAATGATTGCTTTTTTATAATTGTTAGACGTTTCCATTCGGCGTGATTTTTTTCTGCAAAATATTGCTGGCAGACCATTTTTCTCGGTTCGTGGTGCACTAAAAAAATTATCAAAAATTTCTAAATTTTCTAAACACAAGGAAAATCAACCCAAAAAATAATTATTTTTCACATTTTTACTAAAATCTTGATATGTTTTGTGATGATGTTATAGGTTTTAATGCATGTTCAATAAGTTACATATAAGTATCATAATTATTAATTAAACCGTCCTCTAAATATCGACATTATATGTACATTCAAAAAAAAAAATTTCTATGTTTGCAAAAGCTGTTTTTATAAAAAATTATAAATTTTATTCATTAATTTAAATTGAACTTTGTGAAGAAAAAAATATTGTTCAATTTCATGTGTGAAACTTGTGTTGCCGCCTCATTATCGCAAAGTGAATAATTATAACAATGGACCAGGAAAATTATTCAAAACCATAGTCATAACACCATGAATATTTGGTTGGATAATATGATTATTTGGTTAAAATTTTATTCGTCACCGAATTGTTTCGGCATAAAAAATATTGTTTTTCAAGAGATTTTAGACAACAATGTTTCACAGATTCTATGAAAAAATTGTTGACTAAGTTATGAATATAATCATAACTTAGTAAAAATTTACGTTTTGAATCCTTTAAACTTTTAAATGTGACGACGCAATTTTTTTAAATTTGTTAAATTTTTTTTAATTTTGCAGCATCTTAATATTCATTTTTTTCTTTTTCTTCTTGATCCTAGTAGATATTTTCATTGACTTTAAAAATACGTCAACTAATTTCAAAAATTTTGAAAACCGACACAATGTCGGTGATTTTTTGGGAAATCTTTTAGGTCAATTTTCTCAAAAAGTTCACCGTTTTATTTTTTCCTAGGTTTTTCCTAAGTTGGAAATAGTATGGTGCATGTATCCCAAAAAAGTTTATCTTCAGCCTGCGTCTTGGAGTAGAATAAATTGCATTAATTTTTATGAAAAATTATAATTCGTATTTTTTTTTCAATCACAAGACGAGATACGAACAAAATCGAAAAAAGTTATTTGACTTGTAAAATTCTATAAAAAAAAGATGTAAGCACTTCTCTCTATCTGACATTTTCTCGAAATTTTTTCTAAAATATGAATGAAGTCGGCTCTAATTGTATTTGTCTTACAAAATAAAACTTTTTAAAGCAATATTTTTTAACTTGTAACACACAAAAATTTTTTGCAAAAGATTAGAAAATTTTCTTGCTTTTTTCCTTAACTCATAAATTTTATTTTTTAGAGCAAAAATTGTTTGGAAAGATTTAACATATATCATAATTTAAAAATGAAGAATTATCTTGCCTGAAAAAATGAGATTTGAAAAAAAAGTTATAATACAAACTTGAAAAATAATTTACACTTCACAAATTTTTAAATACGATAAGCTTTTTAAAAGAAAAACAGAATTTGGTGCAAAGAGAAACATTTTTTTAATTTAGATGATCAGAGAACAGTTTCATTGATATGAAACATACAGAAATTTTTTGCAACCTACAAGGGGCGATAAATATGCTTTTTATTAATAAAAATATCAACAACTTACGATATTTGGGCAAAAATACTTTTTATTTAAAATTTTTTGAAATTTTATTAATATTTAGTACATTAGAAACAGAGGAAAATGGTCTGCTAGCACTATTATCCGCAAGGACCTCGATGGTCCCAATAATGTTTTATTCACTTGTTTCTACGAAAAAAAAATTAATATAAAGATAAAGATCGTTTTCTAGCTTTTTTGGATTTTTCAAATTAATTTTTTTCCAAACATTTACTTAATTTATATTGACCGAATCCGCCATCCAAAACTAATTTAGCATTTTACTAAAAACAATTGCATCGTCTTCACTAGGAAAAAAATATTTAGCCAACTCTCAGCTACACTCGTACAGCCTCCGACAATTGAGTATTGAAATCGACATTCCAATCTGTAGAATAAATTGAATTTTGCAGAACAGAAGCCAGTGAATAAATCTGAACAAACAATAGCTAAATATTTCATATTATTGTTAAGGTAATGGACAATAAAAGTTTCTTTTTGATTAATTTTATTTGCTGTAACTGAGAAATATTGCTGCGTTTTTAATAACTTTTACAATAAAATATCAATTTAGTTAATTAATAAACTGTTAAAAGCTTCGCAAATAGGACCTGTGTGGATTCTTCATCAACAGGTCGTTTTTAAAGATTAAAATTTTCCATTATTTGATTATATCAGTATCGAATTCCAGGCGTAACAGGAGTAACATTGACAAATTAGTTTAGAGATTGCAAATAAAATTTGATTTTTCACATGCAAGGCTCAATACTTAATTGGCGTGCAATTAATTGATATTTCATAAAACTTGCTTCAAAAAATTATAGCTTGATATTGCAGGAATCACTTTAAGTTCCCTATTCATATTTTGTCTCTATTTTTTTTTAATCTACTATAAATCCTACGTTTAATAATTTGACCCTTGGTTTCCCCTATTTGTCCTTTTCAATTGTGATTCATTTTTGAAGAATTATAACCAAGCTGGAGCCATTAATAAAGAGATTATGATGAACTTAGAGACGCAAAAATCTTAAGAAAAATGAAAAAAACGAAATTGTCGACGATTTTCGAGAAAAAAATTAACATGATTGATTAAACAGTGCCCTGAAAAAGAAATAAAATATGTCTCACACCTAATTGAGATGCTTTTGTTTATATAACATTTGATTTAGAAATACAAATATGAAAAATTTGCTGTTTAAAAAAGTGGCGTAATGATATGTCTCGAAAATCTGATTTAACTTTTCTTTGCTTGAACTTTTTTTTATATCTTGAATTTGAAAATTTAAAATGAGAATTCATAAAAAAAGGATAGAAAAGTCTGTGTGAATGAAAAAATATTTTTACTTTTTAAATAATCTTACGAGATCGGATTCAAATTATCTAATACATGATTTTAAATATTTTGAAAATTGTATGTTAGTTATTTTCACTGGATATTAGTTTTAAAATAGAAAAAAAAATTATTTTTGATATAAAATCAGAAAGTTTCTATGTAGACATAAAGTTTATAAAAATATAGGCGTTTGTTAAATTTTTGTTACCGAAAACTCTCATTCAGAAGCGAAAATCGTAATCACCAAAATTTCCAATTTTCAATAATATTAGATTATCTTAGCGTTTTGCACTGAAAAAGGGTAATGTTGATAAAAAAATATTAGATTTCACAATTTAAAAATTTTTAAAGAGTTTACGCTCTACGTTTTTTCAGAATTTTTTTCTTATCACTAAAAACTGGTATTTTGAAACCAAAATCATTCTAATTGAGTTTTGATGTTTTTCTCTTGACTAGGGTAGTGAAAAATTTTTTCCTGATGGAATGCCAGTTCTTTGATTTTTGTTTATAGTTTTTGGCTGTGAAAAAAATTCTTTCCTATTTCCGCTGGGATTTGAACCCTGATCTACAAATTGCTAACGACTAACTCTAAACTAAGTAGATAAAAAAACTTATTTCATTTATCAAAAACTAGAAACAAAAATCATTTTAATTCAAAAAAGATTTACAATTTTTGAACTGTGTTAGGATATATTAACGATTTTCATAAGAAATAGATTATTTTCAATAATAATCAATATAATTTTTTTTAAATTTACAATTTCAAACAATTTTCTGTTAGTTTGTTTAAGTGTTTTTCGTCGACAATCATTGGTATTTCTAACAAAAAATTATTAGATTTTTAAAAACAATTCCAATATTTTAACAAGGTTATGTTAATGTGTTCCACCAGCAATTAGTATTTGGTATTGTTAAAAAAAAATTAGAACTGAATCCAATTTTTTGTTAATAATAAAATTTGGAATGTGCTAGTGTTTTGTGTTGGAAATTAAAATCAGAAATTATTTAAACAATTATATTGTTCATAATTATTGGGAATTTATTTTAAAAATTTGATAAACAATGAAGAGTTACTAATTGAAACATAATATACCTTAGCGTACAATTAATAAAGAAATGTAAACAATGCAGAAAAGTTTGTTTAAACATTGCTTTTACCCCCTGTAAGCAAACACGTTTATGATATCCCATGGAGCATATAGATTTCACTATTTAACCTTTATTATCAATAAAACTCAAAATCCTATCGACAAATTAAAGATACTTCTGAATTTATCTCGGGTGTATCTCCAAATGTGTTTTTTTTTATTTTTTCAAAAAAGTAATAATTTAAACAATTATATTGCAGATGATCTTTAGAAATTGATTTTACAATATGGATAAGCAATTAAGAGTTTCTAATTGAAACAAAACAACAAAACATACCTTGACGTAAAATTTAAAAAAAGTGAACAATGCAAAAAAGTTATTTTAAACATTTCCTACCCCCTTTACGCCCACACATTAACGATATTCCATGGAACATATATATTTCATTATTTAACCTTTATTCTAAATAAAATTAAAAGTCCTATCGAAAAACTAAAGATAGTTTTGGATATTTCTGGTTACATTTTTTTTTTATTTTTGGTACGTCCAGGTATACTATATTTTGATTAGTAACTCTTAATTGTTTCCCAAAATTGTTAAAAAATTAGTAAAAATGATAAGCAATATAATTATTTAAAAAATTACTTTTTTGAAAAACTGGAGAGAAACACCTAGAGATATGGCTCGGACGATTCCGGGGCTTTTTTTAGATTTCGGCTAGGACCAAATGAAATAAAAATAAACAAAAACGTATCATACAAAAGCCTCATAAAAATTTAATAGGCTTTTTTTAAGGGGACTACATTTTAATAAATAGAAAAAACAAACTCTTTCAATGTTTTTGGATATGGGCGAACATATAAAAATTAGACAAGAGACAGAAAATTAAGGTGGTAAATTCATAAATACAGAATAATGGCGACGTTTAAAGAAACCACAAAAGAGGAAAGCGTGCCAAAGCAACTGGAATTTAAACATTTTTATTGTTTATTTTAAAATACTTTAATAAATTTTGATGATATTTATAATTTCTGCCTGTAAGTTAATCGAAATATTTTGATATTTGTTTATAAAAATGGATTCTATTATGCGTCTTTTATATGCATTTTTTTCTCTAGCTAGAATTTTAATATTAGTAAAATCAAAATCAAAATAATGGTTTTAAGTTCATCGATTTAATATTAAATATTAAAAAAATATTAAAAATGCTTTCCAAATTTTTATCATGTTTTCTATTGCTATTAAATTATCTATTATTCAACTTAGTTTCCTTTTTAAAACCATCCTTATTGACGAAAAAAGTTATTTGTTCATTTAATCAATCAATAATGTGCTTAAAATTCATGTTTAAACTGCCTAATAAGTAGTGTGAATGGCATTTCTTTTATTAGAAAATTTAGGATAGATTTTCTAAATTTTGTCAGTACTTTCATATAACTTTTTGTTTTTGAAATCAAAGCGTACTGAGGATTTATGCTTTTTGCAGGCAAATTACTTTTTGCATAGTAATCTAAAAATATAGAAGAGATAAGGTGTTAATTGTTTTTCGAAAATAGAGAAATAAATTCTTCTAAATAAAGTAATTGTAAGTACTATCTTAAATTACATTCACGACGTTCTAATTTATTTAAATTTTAGATAAAAATATTCCGTTTAAAAAAAAAAAATAATTTTAACCAAATAGACATCAAATTAAAAAGATTAATTTTTCACCGAAAAATACCATTTTTTAATATAATACACATGAACTTGGACGAAAATAGTTCAATGCTCAATTAAAAACGATTTATTTTCAACGAAATAGGATAATTTCAAAATAAAAAGGATACATTTTTAACCAAGAAAGTATTAGTTAAATTTTCAGTTTAAAAAGGTAATTTTTAAGACACAAAAAACGAGTTTTCATCAAATAGTTTAGTCTTTGGTCAAAGAGATGAATTTTTAGCCAAAACAAAAAAACAAAACATTTTCAACAAAATAGATAAGTTTTTAACCCAAAGAACTTTCAAGACAAAATTGTTAAGTTACAAAATTGTTAAATTTTTAAGCTAAAATGACGAATTTTCTAGAGAATAGATGAACGTTCGACTAAAAAATATCAATATTAAACCAAAACAGGAATATAGTTACCTTTTCAAATGGTTAGACTTTCCACCAAAAAAATGTATCTTTTACCAAGGCAATCAATTTTTAAACTAAAAATATTAATTCTCGGCAAAAATTTATTAGTAGATATTTCTATTAAAGATATAGTTGATATACATTAATTTACGTGCAAGAAAAGTGACCAATTGAGTTAAAGGGTTATGTGCCGAGGAAGAAAAAATAACGGTTAGTATTATTTTTATTAGAATTATTATTTTTAATTTTATTGGGCAGTAACCATCTTAAGCCTGTGACAATATCTAAAATTTTTATTATATTAATACTAACCTTTATTTTTTCTTGCTCAGTGCGTAACCTTTAACTCAATTGGTCATTTTTCTTTAACGTAAATTAATGTAATGAACCTTCGCAAAAGTAGACCTCATAAAATTTGAACTTTCAGTAAAATGGACTCTCGGAAAAATCAATCTTCGCTGAAGCTATTTTTGAATAATTCAACACTCGTTGAAATGGTTTTCGGTAAATTAATTATTCGGCAAATTAATTTTCCTTAAAATAAATTTCGATACCCTGATATTCGCTATTTTAATTTTCTGTCACTTGAACCATCGAAAAAATGACCAGCTGTCTTTGTTTTTATAATTTCTAAATCAAGATGATTTATTGAATTATTATGTTCAGGTTCAAATATAAACTGTATGGAATTTTTAATACTGTTAAACGTATTTATGAAATCGTTAATTTTCCCAGTGGGAGCAATAGCTAAAATATCATCCTCATACTTTTCATACAAAATAGGTTTAAAATTTAATTTTTTTAAAGCTCTTGGTTCCATATTATCTAAAACCAAATTTAAAACTATAGGATACAATAGTGAACCCATAGGACAACCATTTAATTGTTTATAATATTTACCATTGAAAGAGAAAACCATGTTATTGAAAACAGTTCTAGTAGCGACTAAAAATTTATTTTTCCTTATTTTAGTTAGATTTTTATTATGTCTTAGTTTTTCAGCAACAAAGTCCAATGCTAGATCTAATAGAATGCTAACTATATAATGTCCAATGAAACGATAGAGTGTGATGAAGGAACTTTAATTTTATTTAAATTGTCCTTTAAATCCCAGATATTTTTAACAAATGATTCTGTGTTACCTAAAACTGGTTTTAAAACAATAGAAATATATTTGGATAAGATATAAGTAGGATATCCAATTTATCTTCTATGGTTGGAACAAGACTAGTTTTAATCTTTTTATATAAATGATCGTTTTTGAGCATCTTTTCCACAGTTTTATTATAATTATATCTATAAGTTGCTACCTTTATGATGCCTTTGTCTAAATTTACAAAAAGCAAATCTTTACTACACTTTCAAAAATTTTGAACAAAGTCAAAAGATTTTTTAAGGATCTTAAAGTTATTTTGATTATGGTTTAAAATTAATTAATAAACTTTTTTTTCTATACTAAGTGTCTGATCTTCATGCTCTGCATTTTTAAAACAATTTTCTACACTAGCAACCATTTTATTGATAGGTAACTTATTAAAACTGAAAGGAATACCAAATCTGTCACCCAGTGCTAAAAGTTCAGGCACCTCATCCGGGATTTCAGTATTTAAAATATTTTTGAAGCATTTTTCAAATTTAAAATCTCTATATTGATTTTTCTGGGCTCACAACCTGTTTTGTAGTAAATTGAACTTTTTGACACATTCATGTCTCTTTTTCTACTTTAAATTATTTATGCTTGATTCTTGTGAATCGTAAAACCCATTGATATTTGCATCAGTATCGAATCTTTCTATGCGATATTTTAAACAATTCTAAAAATTACCCAGTTCACTAATCTTTTTTATGGTGTTTTCAATCTCAATTTTTAGGCACTTTATTTGGATAATGATTTAAATTATACAAATAAAACTTGTTCATACAATTTTGAATGTGTGCTGGAACTACGCTGTTCCTTAAGAAAAAACCAAACTTCTATTGATGTTAATCCAATTGATAAATTAATCAATTCATTTGATTCTTATTAAATCTACTATACAATAACATTATATACCAACACTTTGTATTAATCGCTGTCAATTTTATATTTTGATTTAAAAATTGCATGGGAAAAACAATAAAAATCGCATGTGTTGGTTTTCTAGTTTAATCCAATTTGGAATTTCTTATAAAGTTGTTGCATTTATTAATTTTGTGTGTATTAAGCTGGTCTTTTTGACAGAAAAAAATTTCCCCTTCCTTTAAAGAAAAATGTTCCTATTTTCCCTGCAATTGCACTGCTAATCACTGCAATGCCTGATATTGGCAAGTTTTAGGAATTATTGAAATGATAGTAATTGCTCATCGAACTTTACAACTCTGTATCAACCATTCTGAGTAAATACGATTGATTAATTCATTGAATTTGCTTTCTCTACAAACTTCTATTCACTGTGACTCAAAAGCGACACGTACTGCGTCGAATATTAGTCAATATTCAATGATCAGGAATTGTTGCACTTTACGCCACTTTGCTCGCTATTTTCCCTCTGATTGAACATTTGTGTTTGTGCAAATTATAAAGTCACTCAATTTTATTTCAAAGATAACAAATTGCAATTAATTGATAAATAATCGTTTATTAGTAATGAAATTTATTATCCAATTTATAACTTGAGACATAGGGAATATGACATCACGCATTAAAAGTATAAATTTGTTATTTTAAGATCAAAAAGTAATTCTTTTTTCTAAAAAATAATTTTATGCAAAAGAGCATGAAAAAGATTCAATCATTAAAAAATATATGTCCAAACTTTTATAGGATAAACTAAAGGTATAACAAAAAGATGATGTAACCTGAAAAGGAAATATTTCAATGCATAGTATCTAAAATATGATTAATTTGAATATAGTCTATATCTTTAGTGAGAAAATGATTGTTTGCTAAAAATGGTTTATTTTTAATTAAAAATTACAAAAATAAGAAGTAACCTAATTTTTTTAATAAGTATCTAGGATGACATCTTGAATATATTATATTATAGCAATATACTAAATGCACATATATACACACATGAGCACACATATTCGTACACATACACACGCAAACATACACATATTGATACATAGAACCACACATATGCAAACATACAAAAATATTTTATATAATAATCAGAAATGCCTGAAAATATGTAAAATTATGAATATTAAGGAAAAAAGATCATAGTGCCCATTTAAAGTATTATATTAACAAAAAAATAAAAAAATAATAATACAAACATAATACATTTGAACCTCTCCGGATCAAAAGGGGATACGCGTGGATTCAGCCTAAAAATTATTGTCTAGAAAGTAAATTCTTAAAATCGTTCGAATTTTCATTTTAAGGACTGGTACTTGTAGAGAATTTTGAAGCACATCTTTTTTGCCTTCAGCAAATGTTCATAGGTTTTACAGTTTTCGAAGTAATTGATAAAAACTAGATTTTTCGAAAACAAAAAATTTCAATCTTTTTTCACTTCAACTCGCGCTAACTCAGTCAATTTCCAGAGTTTGTAAATATAATTAATATTAAATATCATTTTCATGTCTTTTAAAACTAGCTAGAGAAGAAAAACGTAAATATTTTAATAAACAAAAAAGTTATTAACTTTTTTGTGAGGCTTTGCAAAAATCATGATTTTCAACCTTCAAGCGCTTCATCTATCGAGCGAATTTCAAGCAACGAAAAAGTTTCAGTGACGAACTTGTTTATTAAGGTTTAAAGAAGTTTTCTGTAAATTTTTAGATCAATCGCTTTAATGGTTAAAAAATTATGAATGTCTTAAGCTACAAACGGAAATCTTGACGCTGCTGCCGTATGCACGTGCCTTCTCGGTTACGAACGTGTTGCAGCGGACGTGAAGGTCAAGTCGGATACCAAAACAAAAATAATAACCGTTTGTACTTTTCTTCTAAAATATACTATAAATAAAGCAAAGAAGCAGTGAATAGATTATTTCTTAGAATACCTGCAAAAGTATTATTTTTGAGACAAGTTTATTTTAGTTAATACCCCACTAATTTAAAAAAGATGGAAGAGTGGATGTTTATGACAATTACGAATTGCAATATCCAACCTCTTTTGTCTTTAGGTTTACGCTTAAACTAGAGAAAAAAGTCCTCCACCTCGAATTGGATTAAAAGCTGCCAAATTAAAGGATGAAAACTATCTCTATAATTACTTAAGTCCTAAAGGAAAATAATTTTTCGAAGAGTATTTTTTCAAAGTAAAAATTCAGATCCGAGATGCCGAAGAAACTGAAGGAAGTGACGAAAATGATAAAAAGTAGCTTAAAATAAAGAATTATTTAAATAATTGAATTTTTTTAATGTATAATAAATCAATTATTTCAGTTATGATATCTTGAGTATTATTTTGTCATCATATTTGATCTTTACGTCGGCTGAAATACGTTCGTAGCCAAGGAGGCACGTGCATAGGGCAGCGTCAAGACTTTCGCTTGTAATTTAAAACACTCATAATTTTTTAACCATTAAAGCGACTGGTCTGAAAATTTCCAGGAAACTTCTTTCAACCTTAATAAACAACTTTGTCACTGAAAGTTTTCCGCTGCTTGAAATTCACACGATAAACGAACCGCTTGAATGTTGAAATTCATGATTTCTACAAAGTCTTGAAGAAAATTTAACAACTTTCTTGTTTACAAAAATATTCGCATGTTACTTTCTCGAATAGTTCAAGAAGACTTTAAAACGTAATTTACTGTCAACAGAATAGAAAAATTTCAAAAATTGGCTAAGTTAGGACGAGTTTAGGTGAAAAAAGATTGAAATTTTTTGTGATTAAAAAATCTATTTTTTACCAATTTATTCAAAAACTATAAAACTTTCGAATTTTTACAAAATAAAAAACAGATGCGCCCTGAAATTCTCTACAAGAATCAGTTCTTAAAATTGAACTTCGTACGATTTTTTGCATTAACTTTCAGGACAATTCTTCTCAAGCTGAATCCATGCGTATCCCCTTTTG
Organism: Druon quercuslanigerum; assembly: GCA_010014905.2. Classification (NCBI taxonomy): domain Eukaryota; kingdom Metazoa; phylum Arthropoda; class Insecta; order Hymenoptera; family Cynipidae; genus Druon; species Druon quercuslanigerum. The sequence continues at coordinate 4,898 of JAAAKG020062756.1, read as the reverse complement.
ATCCGGAGAGGTTCATTTCTAAAAATTGCTGTCATTAAAAATATTATTAATTATTTAATTACAATTTTTAATATTTTATTAATACAAAAATTGAAAAAAATACTTCATAAATAAAACCTATAGATTGGAACGAATCACTTGTTCAGTGTCTCTGTTTAAAAATGTTTATTTTAAGATTAAATAATAATCCATTTTCTCAAGAATAATTTAATGCAAAAGAGAATGATGATGATAATATTTTAAGGCTTTTATGATTATTATATAAAAAAATTGTATTAATGTATGTGGTTATATGTATATACATATGTATCTATATATATATATATGTTTACATATATACATATTCGCGTATGCGTGTGTATGTGTATGTATATTTGTGTGCACGTGTGTATATATGCATATTTATTATATTGCTATAATATAATATATTTAAGATGTCATCCTAGATACTTATTAAAAAAATAGGTTACTTATGAGATGTACATATTTATATAATATTAAATATAAAATAACCACAAAACTTATAAAAAATAAGTTCACTATTCCCTCACTGCTTATGTCCAAAGGGTATCTGAGGATGAATGCCACATATTAAAATATTTTCATTTTCTAATTATGTACCATTGAGTACCTTTAAATTTTCATCAGTTTAATTATAACAATTCTCCATGATTTAAATGTGTGATCCTTCTCTTTCAGTAAAAATATTGATTCAGATTAATTTTTCCTGAATATTTTATGTTCGTATATATTTGTGGCTAAAAATTGGCATAGGACCAAAAACTGATATGAGGCCCAAAATGGACATGGGTTTAAAATTGACATGGACCAAAAATTAATATATTGTCCATTATTGGGCGCAAAAATTATATAGGGCGCAAATTCAGCATATCGCCTAAAATTATCATATGGCATAACAATTCTTAGAGGGCCCAAAATTGAAAAGGGCCTAAAATTATCATATGGGACAAACAGTGAGTTATGGCCCAAAATTGAAAAGGTGAAATAATTGGCATTAAGTATAAAATTTATGTAGGGGTTAAAATAGGCATATGGTCGAAAATTAGCATCTGGCTCGAAATTGACTTAGGGTTAAAATTAATATAGGGCACAAAATTAATTTGGACCCAAAATTGACATAAGGCACAAAATTGACACAGGGACCAAAATTGACATATGGTCAAAATTCGACATTGGGCCAAAAAACTGTTATAAGGCCCAACACAGACAAATAGCTCAAAATCCACATAGGTATCAAATTCAGAATATGGTCCAAAATTGAGATAGGGCCAAAGTTAACATATGACCTAAACTGGACATGGACTTCCAAATGAATATATTGCCCAAAATGTATATGGGACCAAAACATGACATAGGATCCAAAAATTTACATAGGACCCAAAATTTACATAGAATCAAAACTTCACATATGGCTAAACATTGGCATAGAACAAAAACTGACGATAGGCCGAAAATAGATATGAGTTCAAAATTGCCATGGACCAAAAATTAATATATTGCCTAGTATTGGGCGCAAAAATTATATATAGCCCAAATTCAGCATGTTGCCCAAAAATTTATATAGGAGCAAATTATCATATAGCACAAAAATTGTTATAGGGCCCAAAATTGAAAAGGGCCCAAAATTATCATATGGGACAAAAATTGACATATGGCCCAAATTTGAAAAAGGATAAAAATTGGCGTGAGAAACAAAATTTATATAGGGGTTAAAATTGACACACGGTTCGAAATTAGCATCTGGCTAAAAATTTAATATAGGGCCCAAAATTAATTTATCACAGGGACCAAAATTGACATATGGTCTAAGTTCGACATAGTGCCAAAACTGGTCCGAAATTAGCATCTGTCTAAAAAATTAATATAGGGCCCAAAATTAATTTAGCACAGGGACCAAAATTGACATATGGTCTAAGTTCGACATAGTGCCAAAAACTGTTCTAAGTTCCAGACAAATGGCTCAAAATCTAAATGGGCCCAAAATTATATATTGCCCAAAACTGACATAGGGCCCAAAAATTTACATGAGGTCCAAAATTGGCATAGAGCCCAAAGTTTACATGGGACTAAAAATTGAAAAAGGGCCCAAAATTGACGTATAGCCCAAAATGGACATAGAGCGCAAAATAGACAAAGGGCCCAAAATTGAGATAGGGCCATAATTTGATATAGGAATATAGGCTACCAAACCCTTTTTTATAGGCCCATGGCGCTTTTTTTTTAATTTATGACTTTTGATTAACGGTGCAATGCGGTACACGGGCTAATGTAGGGCATTGAGTAATTTATCAGTTTTAAAGAATCCTAATAGAATATTTAAAATAACTATCAGTGAGCATAGTCGAGCTATATATAGAGTTGTAATTGAATATTGAGCGAATGTAGAATTAAACTAAAATTCATGAATAGCTATAGTCTAATACCTCATTTATTTCACTCTATCCCTTTCCTAAGCTCGAAACATAATTAAGGTGCTTTAATGAACTTTAGTTGAAATTTCACTACTTTTAATTATTCATGCTAAGCGTGAAATTCGAGTCAAAATCCCTTGTAGAGAGACTAACCCTATTAAATTTAAGAAAATGAATTAGGTACCTTTAAAAAAGTTAATGGAGGTTACATGTTTTTTGACGAGGTATATCATATGGAAAATAGAAATTTAATAACAATTTTTTTCACTCTTGACAAAATAAAAATTATTGACTTTATTTTAGAATCAAAGCATCTAAATACAGACTCAATAATCTTTCCTTTAATTTCCTCTTTAGCCCTCCTTTAAAGGATTTTTTTCGTTAAACGTTAATTATTTTTAATTTAAAAATCTACTATTATGTTTTGAGATATTTTTCTTTAGTTAAAAATTTTGCCCTTTTATTTAAAATTAAACTATTTAGTTGAAAATTTCCTTTTTTAGTAGAAAATATATTTTCTCACATGCAAATTTAAGTAATCCTTTTTTTGCTGAAATTTTATCGCTTCGGGTTTGTAATTCAAACATTCCTTTTTTCATTTAAAATTAATCTTCTTTGCTTAAAAATTCATCTCATTTGGCTGAAAGTTAAACTGCTTTGTTCAACTTATATTCTATCAGTGAAAGGTCACTTTGATTGATAATTCAATTATTACATGAAAATTTTTTTGTCATGAATCAAGTTTTTCAAATGCATATTTAACTATTTTTGTCATCTATTTTGTTGAAATTTAACTTTCTGCTTTGAAAATCCGACAAATTGGTGAACATTTTTTTCTCCGGTGATTTAAAAAATCATTCCTGTTTGAAAATGATATTTTTTTGTAAAAAAAATTCGCATATAAATGAAAATATTTTTTTTGTGAAACGTCAAATTATATTTTTTCTTAAGAAATAATTTTATTTGATTTGAAAATAAATTTTCTTAAAAATTAAACTTATTTTGTTAAAAATTCTTTTTTCAGTCTTATCATTCCAATTGAAAATTCCATTATTTTGTTGATAATTTAATTATCTTATTAAAAATGTATTTATGTTACTAAAAAATTAGGTTTTTTGTTGTGCATTTATATTTTTTGATAGAAAATTTTTGTTTTGGTTTAAAAGTTCAACTGCTTAAGAAAAAGTTAAACTTCTTTGTTAAAAATTAATTTGATTACTTCAAAATCCATCTCTTGTGTCGACAATTTAACCATTCAGTTGAAAAAATTTTTTTTTATTTGTTAAAAATTAGTCTTTCTGTATAAGAAATTCATCTTTTGTGGGTTGGAAATTCATCTTTTTAAATAAAAAATGTCTTTTTAGGATATTTAACTATTTTTTTTAAAGTTCATTCATTTTAATTTAACAGTCGACTATTATATTTTTGTTTTAGAGTTAATCTATCTGATTTAAAATTTATTCCTGTTTGCAAATTCAATTTTTTTGTAGAAAAGTCGTCTATTTGATTTAAAAATTTATCTCTTCAAGTTCAATTTTGTTTTTTTTTAATTAAAAATGCAACTGTTTGATTTGAAATTTAAATATTTTTCAGTTAAAACATCAAATTATATTTGTTCTAAAGAATTAATCCTTTTTAAATTAAAATTTAAATACTTGGTTAAAAATTGAACTTATTCTCAAAATTCTTTTTAATTAGATTTATCATTTTAATTGAAAATTCAATTATTTTGTTGGGAATTTAATTATTTTGGCAAAAATTTAATTATTTTTAAAAAATCAAATATTTTGTTCAAATTCGATTTATTTTGCTAAAAAAATACTTTTATGCTTTACGTTTGTCTTTTTGGATAGAAAATAACCTTAATGCAAAAAATCAATTTATTTGACTTAATTGAAAACAATTTATGTTTAGTTTTTTAGACAAAAATCAATCAGTCAATAGTTAGTTTATCAGTTCATAATATAAAAAGCAGTAATAAATTATTTTCATTGAAAAATTAAAATAATTTTTACCCTATATTTTGTTGAAAATTTGAAGTTATAACAATAATGAAAATTGAATAATCTTTTTAAATAATTCCAATAAACTTTAAACTTCTTGATATATAAATTTGAATGTGGAATTCAAATAGTTATTTAAAAACATCGAAAGATATTTTTAAAATTATGAAATTCAAATACGGAAAATTATAAATATAAAAAAACTTTTATTCTACAAATCATATTCCATATTGAATAACGTAACTTCAAATAAAGCAATAAATTTATTTTCTTAGTTAAACAATGTTAAACTTTAATTTTTATGTACTTTAACAGTGTGACAAAATTAATCAGGTAATAATAATTAAGCAATGAATAACATAAAAAGCATGAAATAAATTATTTTTATTGAATCATTCAAATAATTTTTATTTTAAATTTAATTTATTTTATTTTAGATTTTGTTTTATTTTGATCTTAATAA
>JAAAKG020062745.1:0-12885 GCA_010014905.2 Druon quercuslanigerum | reverse complement strand
TCAAAGAAAGGTTTTATTTTATAGAGAGCCAATGAACATTTTTCTTTTAATCAAAGAAAATTTGTTTACTTTTAAGAGTCAGTGGAAATTTGTCTTTGATTCAAAGCAGCTTTGTCTTGTTTAAATGCAATCAACAATTTTTGTTGAAATAAAAGAAACTTTTTTTTGACTGATGGCCAATGAACATTTTTCTTTGAATCAAAGAAATATTTATTTGATAAAAAACTAATTATCATTTTTCTTTGAGTCAAATAAATTTTTTTCGATTGAGAGTTAATGGTCATTTTTATTTTATTCAAAGAAACTTTTTGTTACTGAGAGACACGGAAAATTTATCTTGGAATCAAATAAACTTTCATTTGATTAAGATTTAATCAACATTTTCTTTGAGTCTAAGAAATTTTGCTGTTGTTGAAAGACAATGAACCTTTCTCTTTGAAAAAAGAGAACCTTTCTCAAAGAAAGGTTTTCTTTTATAGAGAGTCAATGAACATTCTTCTTTTAATCAAAGAAAATTTGTTTACTTTTAAGAGACAGTGAAAATTTTTCTTTGATTCTAAACAGCTTTGTCTTGTTTAAATTTAATCAACATTTTTCTTGGAATCGAAGAAACTTTTTTTTGACTGATCGCCAATTAACATTTTTCATTGAATCAAAGAAATTTTTATTTGATTAAAAACCAAGCAATATTTGTCTTAGAGTCAAAGAAACTTTTTTGCATTAAAAGCCAATAAACATTTCTCTTTTGTTCAAAGCAACTTTTTTCTTATTTAGACGCAAGGAACACTTTTCTTTGAATCAAACAAATTTTTATTTGCTTGAAAATCCATCAACATTTTTATTTGAGTCAAAGAAACCTTTTTTTTTATTGAGATTCAATGATCATTTTCCTTTGATTCAAAAAAACTTTTTCTTACTGAGAGGCAAGGAAAATTTATCTTGGAATAAAATAAACTTTTATTTGATTAAGAGCCAATCAACATTTTCTTTGAGTCAAAGAAATTTTTTTTTGGTTGAAAGACAATGAACATTTTTCTTTGAATCAAAAAAATTTTTTTTGGTAAAGAGCCAGTGAACATTTAATTTTGAGTCTAAGAAACTTTTTTTTAGAGCCAATCAACATTTTTTTGGGAACACAAAACCTCTTTTTGACTAACGGTCAATGAACAATTTTCTTTAAATCAAAGAAATTTTTAGTGAATGAAACTTTTTTGCGATGGAGAGTCAATGATCATTTTTCTTCGATTTAAAGAAATTTTCTTTGAATCAAAGAATCTTTTTTCTGATTGCACTCAGTGAGAAATATGTTTTTATATAAAGAAACCAGCAAAATTTCTAAATCGCAAGAAATTTCTTTAAATCAAATTAAATTTTGTTGAGACATTGATACTTTTTTGAAACCAATCATGACTAATGAATATTTTGCTTTGACCAATTAAGGCGAGTGAATATTTTTCTTTGAATCAAAGAAATTTTTTGTAACAAGAGTCAAGGAAAATTTTTCTTTGATTTTAAGGAATGTTCTATTAATCAAGGAATCTTTTTTCTTGACTGAGAGACGATAGATGTGTTACCTTAATATAAATAAATTTTTTTCAAATTAAAGAAACTTTTTTCTGAGTGCATTTGGAAAAAAAAATTTGATATAAAGAACCCGTATCTTTGAAGTATTTTTTTTTATTTTAATAAAAAAACTTTAAAACAAAGAAAATAATATTATATCAAATGAAAATCATTATTAGAAAAATACTACTCAGAACAAGAAAAATGACTTTGAATCCAAAGAAATTTTCTTGAGCTGTGGGTACTACTGCACTGATGAAAAAAGGCAACAATCGTCAACAATATAATTCACAATTTGAGAATCAAATTAACAAATATTATGAAGATGGACTTAAGGTAAATTTTTCATTAAATTATTTTATAGTAAATAATGATCATAAATATTAAATAGCATAAATGAACGTGACTTTAGAGTAATTACCGGAAATTTTTGTAAAAATATGAGAAATGTCAATAAATGTGAGGATTGTTCGAAATTAAACCGATATTCTCTGCGATGGGTGATTCAATTTGTGGTGAATTAATGTCCCAAGAGCTTAGGTAAAATAGCGGCTTTAACTCTACACTGAACATTAATAACATCATTTGTTATTAAATTATGGCGTAGTTGCAGCACATTAATCTTGTCCCGAATTTCATACCTCATTTTTTATTTTAATTATATTAATATAGTATAACATACTTTTCCTTTATTATATATTTTATTTACATATATTTTTTTATTATTTATATCAGAGATTTTTTATTTAGAAGAATTAAAATCAGAATGTGAGCAGTGGAAAACTAATTTGTTAAATAAATAAATGAACAACAGAATAAATAAACCAAATAAATGCTACTAACTTCTCCCCATCTCAGCGTTCAATAGTGGGAGGCGGGAGGGAAATTTTCGCTACGTGTCTTCACTAGTTTCAGTTTGTTGTTAGCTGTATTATTTTTTATAAGATTTCATATTTTTCACTATAGCCAAAATTTCATATCAGCTGTCGTTGCATTTAGAAATTCAGTTTCTAAATTAGCTTAAAATTCGATATCTTAGTCAAATTTGAACTAACTATGATAAAGAAAAACTCATTAGTGTGAAGAGAACGGAAACGGGCTCTAGAGAGAGAAAAAGCATACGAGGTGTTGATATGTCTCTTTCTATTCCAGGACTGTGTCAAATTAATCGGAGGCCCCGGATATTGCCTTAATATTCTGTACGTTCTATTCTTTTAAAACTATTATAAGGAATACATTATAAATGTTAGTTTATGAAAAGAACTTGCTAACCTTAAATTTTTTTCGAAATTAGACATACTGCACAGGATACCACCATTTTTAATATTTATTACACTAAATAATAATTAAATAAATTCTGAAAGATACAATAAACCATGTCACCAAGCACTGTCCTGTGCTTCATCAAATTTCACTCAACGAAAATGCTCTCGACCAATCAGTTTTATCTAGAAAGATACAGGTCTTCACCTCATCAGGGTTGGGAAATTACGTCTGAACAGAAACAACACAGCGCATGCGCCGCATCTGTCAATTTCCTAACCTAACCTCCAATTTATTGTGATATTGCATCTACTGTATCTAAACTATTTTTTTTAAAATAAATGCCTGTTATAATTATAAACCTATGCAACTCGTCCAGAATGATTTGAAAAAATATATTTTTTACTTTTGTCATTGGCAGCTAAATTTTTAGTCTACACAATTTTTGTACAAAATCATAGATTCAAACAAATGTTGCCATGACGCTGAAAGTAGGTAATTAAATTCCGGTTACGTTATATGTGTCATTTATTTTATTTTATTCGTATTCACATTTACAAATTAATTAACTTTTAATCAAAATGTGAGGGGTTGGAATCGAGGTACATACATAATAATAAAAACATTTCATTTGATCAATAATAAGAATTATTGAAAGAATGAAGAATTATTTACAGGCCTGTGGCTTTCCAATCGCTTTAATGTACCAGAACTGAATCTGGAAAAGGTTGTTCAAGATGGCCTCTTTTCACAATAACTCCTCTGAAAATATCTTCTTTTGCATACTACATAAGCCTGAAACGATACTCATTAAAAGGTGCATTCGATCTTTAATTTTTAAGTACACTAAATCTACGAAACAAAAGAATATACAAAGCGACAAGGGTGGTAAAAATGTAAGTGCCAAAGAATTAGGTAAAGTTCCAGTATTTGTCAAAAGTTCTTTAAGTCATGCAAACAATCATGAAAATCAGAAGAAAGCTTTTCCTGTTAATGAAAACGTTTCTACTTCTCAACATAAAAATGTTCTTCTTGAAAAAAATATAGGACAAATCCCGTCCGCATGCTCGCTTTGTGAATTTAGTTCTGCCAGAAGGCACTCCCGGCGCATCGGTCGCTCCATAAGCAGCCATATTGCCAAGATTTGTTACCACTATTTAACACGTACCTTTACCCCTCTGACAATGACTTTCTGTTTTGTATAGAGAAATTAGAAGAACAAAGAACTCTATTTCCAAAAGCCGGACAAGAATAACCCGAACAAAGTCAAAGACACGTTTTATTGTCTTTAATTTGCCTTTGCAATAATGATACCGTTAAGGAGGTTTTATATTTAAAAAATAAAAGATTTGTCAAATTCAGGAAAACGAGTTGTTACGTGGCCCTTCAAACTGTTCACATGAAATATGGATGCTCCCATATTTCTAGAGAATTTAAACATATGTTGGTTCATTACGAATTATTTTAGTTTGCCAAAAGTTGCTACTAGCTGGGTGAAATGTTAGGTCTTTAATACATTTGCATAAATTATCTCATTTTTGAAGTTTTATTGGGAGATGCTCCATATAACTTACTTGAAAACTTTCAATTTCGATCCCGGCTTCTAAGTTTAGAGATATTTTCATTAATTTTTTTTTATTACAAAATGAATCACCCTAATGGTCACCTTAATTACACTTACCAACAAAATACAGATGAACAGCAAATGTAAGAACCAGAATGCAGCAGATCTTCATTTCTAGGTGGATTTCGTGAAGGACGAGTGAAAAATTTGGTATCCTATATATACAAAACCTTTATCAGATGACTAAGTTTTACTTAAGGCAATAATGAGCTTGTCACAACTGTTGAGTGAGAACAGAACTTAAAAATAAGTTGGCTAACATAGTACAAACAAAAAGTAAAAATCATTTCAAATAAAAGTTCTGCGCGTAATCTTGGCAAACAAGAAACTCAATGTCGACAAGGTTGAAATAAAAGATGACTTATTTTTCATCTCACCCGTACCGATCTTTCACAGAAAAAACTGGGGTTTCCATTAGAACTCATTTTTGGTTCCAAAAGAGATGTAACAAAAATGAACCCCACTCACTGAAAAGGAACTCAAAATATTAAAAAATATTACCGCAAATAAAATAGATATAAAGGCTTGGTAAATATCATTTGCAGGTTATGTAGCAAAGTTGTCAACATAAAGGACTTACCAACCCATACTTTGCAATCGGTTGGTTTGTGAATGCGCCTTCATATTATCAGAATTATATTTCTTTTTTTTTTTATTAGATTGTTTCGCAAATTTGAATTTGTTTTCAAAACTTAAACAAAAAGACAGTTCATAACCGATTGTTTATGACAATTCTCTCTTGAAGTCGCATTTTTCAAAAACAATTCACGCAGAGAAGTTTTTCTTCGATCAGAAGATTTCTTTCTGCTTTCAAGAGATCTAACTCTGATATGGATCATGTATATGCGTAATATTTTCTGGGCAAACGATTTATTTTGCAAAAAAAGTTACTGGCAGAAAATTTTATTTTTGCTCAGCAATGCAAGAATGATATTATACATTTTTTTGTTAATAATGAATCAAATGGTTTAAAAAATTGTTTGATCATAGACCGAACTGTATATCCGACAGATAGGGAAAATATACTTCATTTTTCATTTTTTTGCTTATAAGATCTCTTAAAATTAATTATAATAATTTATTTTTATTGATATCTTTGAAAGAAAACTGGCTGTCCATGCTCGTGCAAATTCCTAAATCCAAATATCTTTAAACGCTTAGGCTTTAATTTGCACTAGATGCTCATGAATTTATTTGCATATTGTAATATAAACTGATAATTTCATTTTAAATTAGTAATACGCGCTATTAAATGAACGAACATTAAAAATTAGGTAAATGTTATTTTTAATAATTTGCTTTTTATTATTTGCTCATGCCAACTAACGCAGAGCAAAAAAGTTGTTTTGGCAGATGATCAGGTGGATGGATGTTTAGTACAACACTCCCCGACTCTCCAAATGAGTTAAAACTTCGTCTGGAAATAATAAATTTTCCCAGGGTGAAATTGCAGTTTTGAAGGTGGGGAGAGTGGAAATAAATAATAAGAATGGCTGAGAAAAATAAAAAGAAGAATAGATAGAAAAGAGCTGGACTATGAAAAAAAACACAGTGATAAGCATAGTAATAATCGAGAAAATAAAATTGCACTGGCGAAACTGAAGATATAGGAACATAAGAACATAACATCGATCAGATAACTAAGCTGTACTTAAAGCAATGAAGAAGAAATTTTATGCGAGAACAGAAATTAAAGTAAACTTTGCCAAACATTGGCATTGCTTTTCGTCCATTAAACAGTTCTCTAAGTGTTATCAGAACACATTCACTTTAAGTATTATGGTTGCTTGTGTGTAATTTTAAACATTGCCGAAGTACCTGCTTGTCAACAAATTAAAACCACTAAAAACTAGCTCATACAACAAAATTTATGAAAGGATTGAGAACAAAAAAGTACGTGTGACTAGTTATCAACAGTAAAAAGATAAATTACAGTTGTATGTAATACCTTTTTTCGTAGCATGATTTAAAACAAGCAAAAGTGGAAAGACGTCCTTTTTCATCTTACTTTTTAGGTAAGAGAAAAAAATATCAATCTCCTGATAGGTTGAAGAAGAATCCCTAAACAAAGATAATCTTTACACATGATGGCATTTTTTTAAAGCCATAAAGAACTTGAAATCCGGTAGTTGTTCAAGTAGAGCTAAAATGATTAACTGTCATTCTACAACTGCTACCATGAAGGTTTGGAAGCCGCAATGCGGTTCGCTCTAGAGGTACTGTTAATTGTAAATAACTATGAGAAGATACTGACATGCCCGCTGCCATCTGATTGAAAAATATAGTGGTCCCGCACATAAACACTGTAATCCAGCTCATCAAGTCTCCAACATCATACCTGTTGTGCTCCGCAACTTGAGTGGGTATAATGCTCACATTATCATTCGCGGCAAAGCTACCTACTTTAATGAAAATGTAAAAGTTTTGGTCTTAGGTATGAAAAATATATTTCCTTCATAAAATATTTCAAAGGAATACAGCAAGAAATTTTTGGATCCCTGGAACCTCTGTCCACGTGGACGTTATTTCATAATAATATATTTCTAATGTTGGATATTACCGATTACTGGTCCAATAATTTTTCTCGTTCCTGCGAAACAATTGTTTGACCAGTAATGACCAGTATGAAAATATAGGTGTTCTTGGTATTGAAATACACTGCAACCCAAAGCAGAGGAGGTTTTTTTTTAATATTCGGTTTTTTTAACAACCATAACGATACACTGTAGGAAGTCTAAATAAAAAAGTGAAACCTTTCTTTTCATTTTTCTCTGAAAAAGCATTTGCACTTTCAGGAGAACGAGTATCATCTACGTAGACTTTGTCTCAAGCCACGAGTCCCCTTAAATTGTCCACTTAGCATAATGACGGCCCCGTACATTTAGTCATTAGGGTGATTAATTTTGCACATAGTACGACTTTTTACGGTTTGCCAAATGTCACCATCAGCTTTGTGTAGCGTTATATTTCGAAAAAATGCAGAATATTTTATTACTTTAAAGGTTTTGCTCAGAGATCCTTACATAAATTACATTATTGGGTCAGCGAATTTACATTTCGAATCTTCTTGCAAGATGAATCAGTCTCAAGGACACGCTAATTAAAGTTCTCAACGAAAGCTAAATAAACCAAAAATTTAAGAATGATAATGCTGCTGGCTACTCTAAATTAGATTGATGGATAACGAGGACAACGAAAGCAAAGAAGAAACGGTTTCAGACCAGGAAGTGTTTTGTGCGCCAAGAGGTAATAGGAGAAATTATAAAAAAACTTGAGCATTTTCTACAATCTACAACGGAGGGAAATTATCTATCCGTTTCAATTCTTTCTCTAAAAAATATGTTGGCTATCCATTTGAATCCATCTTTTTCAATCCGAATTTTTATTCTTATCTATCCGTTTTTATGTTTTTTCCATTCCACCCTATACTTTTCCGTTCCAATACTTCATTCTCTCTCTCTGTCGCCGAATCTTCATCTATTCGCGAGGTATTTAGACATTTACCATAATCTACAACGGATGGAAATTGTATCCGACCCAATCATTTTCTATCCTTCTCAATCCGTTGAATCCTTCTCTATCCGCGAGCTACTTACACGTTTCCCATAATGTATGACGAATAGAAATTGTATTTATCGCAATCATTCATTATACCATTTAATGAGCAATATCCGGATTTTTAATATTGGTGAAGCTATCTATATTTTAATCCCTATATATGGTCCAGAATGCCCAGTTTCTGAGCGTTGAGTTGTAAAATACTTTTTTTATCTTCAAGCAGACCAAACTTTCGACGCGAATATACAGAAATAAATTTAAATTAAATTGACATTAAATTAAATATTTCTAACATTCAAAATAATCAAATGATACAGCTATAATATAAAATTTAAATGAAACATATCAAACAAATATTCGACGTTGAAGTTAAAAAATTAAATATCACTTGGGGCACCACTAATTTTTGGTCCGGCACTGGTCGTTTCTCACAAGTGGTGAAAATTTTCCTGGTTAGGATATAAGGACCATTTTGACTGATATACCCAGCGCGCAATATAATGCGTGAGGGAACTGCGTGGTATGTAGTAGTATTAAGTTAGGTGATAGAATCAGGTGTGTGCATTAGATAAGTGAAGAATACGTTTCTCGTGTTACCTATGTGAACGTTCTGACGTAAACAAGAGACTACAAATCTGATGTTCTGCTTCGTGGTACGACTTTTTTTATTTGCTTGAGAATCCTCATAAGATCCTTGTAAAACCCGAGTATATCCCGAATCAGAAACATTTAGAAACCTTTCAGACACACATTACATGCACATCGAATACTCATAGAAGCCTTTTAAACTCCCAGTAAAGGAGCGCAACCGATAACACTTAAGAGATATTTACGGATATGAATAAATTCGATACATTCAGATAGGAACAAATAAAGACGTATTCAATTATCTCTTACGTATCGGAAAGTATTGAAACTGATAGAGACTTCAAAATGTAATAACGGATACACACTGATTGAAAAGAATGCAAAGTGCTCATCAAACAGGATACAAAAATTCTAGCCTTTTGAATCCGCTAATTTCTATCCGTTTGAACAAAGACTAAAAACACAGAAAAATCTGAATAGAATAGGTTATACATTTAGGAAGTAGGACAGTGAAGATAGAAAAATCAAACTAAGAGTTTGGAGGTGGAAGAGTGAGAATAAGAAGCGGAAAAGGTTGACAAAAATAGAAAGAAACGAGAGAGAGGTGAAAAAAGCAATACAGTGATAAAACGTCTAAAATAAGAGGAAAAGGGACTGAAGGAAGACGTGGAATAAATGCTGAAAATTGTTGATGCTAAGGTAGATCTGGAGGAAGTGCGGTGTATAGGAAAGGAAGCGTTAGGAGGAGATAAAATGGTACTGGTAAATCTAAGGAAATGGGAACGTAAGAGGGATTTGATGTCAAAGAATAGGGCCATATATGGAAGTTTGGAGAGAATAAAGGATTACTTGACATAGTTAGGAAGGAATATGTGGTAGGAGTTGAACAAAATAGCAGACGAGAAAGGAATAAGGGAAAAAACACATGGGTTATAAAAGGAAACCAGGAGCTAATTATAAAAAAATATAAGGAAACTGAAAGAAACAATAAACGAAAGAAGGAAAGAATAGGAGAGTGCAGGATATTTTACTGGAATATAGCAACCTTGGGGAAAAAAGATAGAGAGGTTATGAGAAATTTATTACATTAAGACGTACCAGTAATAATGGAGATATTACCTAATAAGAAGGGTTAGGCAATGAGTAAGGAGAAAGTCGACAATGGGTTATAAATAGCAGATTTAAAATAACAAAAACAAGAATGGAAAAGGCAGACAAATAGAAAGAGTGGTGGTCGGAGTTAGGAAACACTTTATAAAAGGAAAGGGTAAGAATCTGTGCTTATGTGAACCGTAATATGCAGGAGAAATCAGATGAGATAACAGAATTGATTAAAGAAAATAAAGAGGCTTGTAATAGGTTCATATTTTAATGAGAGAACAGGAAATATAGGGGGAAGGGATCGGAAAGGAGAGCGAAGAAGAAAATCCAGACAAAATTTTAAAAGGAGAGGAAATTTTTTTATAGAGCTAAGAGGAAATAGGATGGTTTATCTCAAACGAAAATATAGAGAGTGTGAGGAAGAAGAATATGCACACAAAGGAGGCAAAAAGGTAATGGATTATGTGATAATGGAAAATGAGTTAAGAAAAAAGACCAAAAAACTAAAAATGAGAGACTATATAGCTTCTGACAACTTTTCCATGAGAGGGACATTAAAGAGACAAAGGAAGAATAAAAAAAGCGACTAAAGAAAAAGCGTGGGTAAAAAAAGTAGAAAGTGAATATTGGTTGATGGAAAAAGCAGTTGATTGATAAGGGCTGGAATAGTAAAATGGAAGAGAGAAATGTAAACGAGGAGATGGAAATAATTACAGGAGATATAAAGAGTATTAGAGTGGACGAGCGAATTAGTTAGTAAAGCAGAGGATAGACGTTGATGGGATGAGAATTGTAAAGACAAAAAGAGAAAAGTGAGAAAAGGCTTGGGAAAATGGAGATAACAGAAAAGTAGTGGAGAGGAGAAAAAATAAGCAGTATATTAAATTGCGCGATACAAAATAGAAAAAAAATAAGGGATTTGCTGAAGACACCAATGGGAAAGGTTCGTGGTCACTATCATCTGCCTGAAAAATATCGTAAAGCCGCTCAAAATCACTGTAATCCAAATTATCAATTCTCCAACATCATACCTTTTGTTTTCTACAAATTCAGCATCTTCTTTTACAAAATACGTTCAGGAAACACAGATAAAATTCCTTTTCGCAGACTCATTTTAGATTCATAGCACCTTCCTCGGAAAAATTGGCCTCGTTTCTGGGCGAGTATAAAATTGTGAATGCAATGCTTTCTGGCATTGAGAGTGAGATAGTTGATCTTCCAACGAGGACAGGTGCCCTCCCCTATGAATACCTGGACTCCAGACCGAGACTGACAGAAAACCAGTTTGCATCGAAAGAAAAGTTTTATAGTGTACTCTGAATTAATCTCTTTGGTTCAAAAATGTTTTTTAAATGAAACTAATGCTTTCAATTAAAAATTCACTTATTACAAAATTAACATTCTTGCTTGATGATCGAACGAATTTGTTTAAAGTATGTATTGTTAGAAGCCATAATGCATTAAAAAATTTTTTTTTTTTAAATCCACCTCTTTGATATAAAACTAATCATCTCGAATACATCCTCTTGGTTAAAAATTATTTTATCATCTTGAAAAATCCAGCTATTAGGTAAAAAATTAATTTATTTTTGTTGCGGTTAAAACAAATTTAACATTTTGATTCTTTAGTTTATTATAAATATTTTTGAATTAACAATAAAATTCTTTTCGTGAAAATATCATCTCTTAAATATTTCTTTAAGGATTGCAATTTTTTGGTTCAAAATATAATTTTTTTAAATTGATATTTTTCATCTGAGAGTCAAAATTTCAGTCAAAAAATCTTCTATTTACTTAAAAGTTTGCTCTTTTGTAGAAAAATTATGTTTTAACTAAAAATTTAACTATTTAACTTTTGTTGGAAAATTTATATTTTGCATTTAAAAATACAAATATTAGGTTGGAAGATGATATATTTTGTTAAAAATTTGTCTTCTTGGTAGGAAATTAATATTTTTAGTTAAAGAACAGCTCAACAAAAAATAGAAGTTTCGACGTATCAAATTAGTCAATTTTTACGTATTATGGGTCGCTGATTCCGAATCCAAAGTCGGAATTCCGACTTTACCTCAAAAAAAATCATTCAATAGTACATTTTATAGCCCCAGAAAATAAAATCGGAGTTCCCACAAACTAGACTAACTAATTCTTACGTAGCTTAGGTCGCTGGATCCGACTTAAAAGTCAGAATTCTGAAGTTTGTTATTTTTTCTTTTTAACCTCAAAACTTCTTAACCTCAAGAAATACTTAAGAAAAATATTTAAATGCAATAATAAATTAAATTAATTCTTATATTATTATTTTTGTTGAATTAAAATGCTTCTATAAAAAAGAAAAGATTTTTTGCTTGAAAAATCAAATAATCAATAGTACATTTTATGGCCCTAGAAAATAAAATCGGAGTTTTAACAAACCAGACTAACTGATTCTTACGTATTTTAGGTCGCTGCATCCGACTTAAAAATCAGAATTCTGAAGTTTGTTATTTTTTCTTCTTAACCTCAAAACTTCTTAACCTCAAGAAATACTTAAGAAAAATATTTAAATGCAATAATAAATTAAATTAATTCTTATATTATTATTTTTGTTGAATTCAACTGCTTTTATTAAAAATAAAATATTTTTTGCTTGAAAAATCAAATAATCAATAGCCCCAGAAAATAAAATCGGAGTTCTAACAAACCAGACTAACTAATTCTTACTTATCTTAGGTCGCTGGATCCGACTTTAAAGTCAGAATTCTGAAGTTTTTTATTTTTTCTTGTTAACCTCAAAACTTCTTAACCTCAAGAAATACTTTGAAAAAATATTTAAATAAAATAATAAATTAAAATAATTCTTTTATTATTATTATTGTTGAATTAAAATGCTTTTATAAAAAATAAAATATTTTTTGCTTGAAAAATCAAATAATCAATAGTACATTTTATAGCCATAGAAAATAAAATCGGAGTTTTGACAAACCAGACTAACTGATTCTTACGTATCTTAGGTCGCTGGATCCGACTTAAAAGTCAGAATTCTGAACTTTGTTATTTTTTCTTCTTAACCTCAAAACTTCTTAACCTCAAGAAATACTTGAGAAAAATATGTAAATACAATAATAAATTAAATTAATTCTTATATTATTATTTTTGTTGAACTAAAATGCTTTTATAAAAAATAAAATATTTTTTGCTTGAAAAAT
>JAAAKG020062734.1:0-17754 GCA_010014905.2 Druon quercuslanigerum | reverse complement strand
GCTTTTAGTGACGGATTTTGACGCGCCAACATTTCCAGAACTGTCACTGCCTGTACCTGGGTCCCCACAATCCAGGTCATGACCTTGACTGGTTTAGGAAGATCTTTGCTGTTGATGGTCTTTAGAGAAGCTCCATCCCAAGGCCTGAAATCCTTCACGACATCAATGAGCCATTTTCTGGTGGCTTCATCAGCGCATACCATAATAAAGGCATCATCTCTGAAGCGGCAGTCCTCAAACCTTGGGATCACCTCTTCAGGTTTGATCTCGAGGATCCTCTTGTCTACTTCAGCTTCTATCAATCTAGCTTGATCGCTGCTGAGCTTGACAGATGAAAAACCCTCCGCAACAATAGCTTTTTTCAGGTGGCTTTTAAGAGCCTCCGAATAGGGGTGCATTGGACCTTTAAACCGCTGCTTTTTGCTCTTATGAACATTTTGCGGCGTACTTCCGTCTGAGCGGGTCCTTTTAGGAGTATCCACTTGGGAGGTCTCGATGCTCTCTAAGGCTTTCACCTTTTGGAGACGATTGTACCTTCATGGTACATATTTCTAAAAGAGAATATTGAAACAAGTGAAAGTTATTAATCATTTGACAAAATTTGTAATTTGTTTATCTACATTGATTATAGAGATTTGAGTTGTTATATTTTACCTAATATTATAAAAGATACATTTTTCAGGAATATCAGTAGCTATTCTAGCGACTAAAGAAAATTAAATTTTGATAAAACCTTAAATTTAATATTTTATCGCAAGAATTATTTATATCAATTGTTATTGTTAACTTTTCTAATATTTTTGTGACTAGCAGTCATTCGTCCAATAGCTTAAAAGCTTTCCAGTGCAAACACGAAAACATTTCTATGTGTAAGGGCCAAAATTTTGAATTTTTTTATCTAATGAGAGCCTAAACATTTATTTAAGACCATATAAAGTTTATCTAATCAGTTATTAAAGCGTAAAAAATTGTTATTTAAAAATGTTCAGTTTTTCCATACTTTGAGTAAAAAATTATTAATAAACAAGTGTAAGAGACAAAAGGTCAGAGTGTCAAGCTTTTCAGAATTTAATGAACTTTGATTTTATTTAAATTGAAAATCGGACCAAAATTGAAGGCTCTGGACATTTTTGAACGAAAAAAGTGCATTTCCTCCCACTGTGCATCAGGGCCTGCGATTTCCCGAAAATGTATGATAAATGATTTGCTTATTTAAAATTCGGAACCTGTCAGTTTCAAGAACTACCGTGGTGGAGATAAGAAAAAATGGATAACGTTTTTATATTTGCCATCTAACGAAGATATTTATTGCCGTTAACGAAAATTAATAATGCATGCAAAATAAATACCATGGAGATAAATAGTATAAACATTTTGTAAAATTTTAAGCGGATTAGTGATGACCATCGGAGGTCTTTAAAGCCTTTTCTTGTCGGTGTCCTTGAGTTTAGCTTGAACATAAAAAATTTCAACTTAAGTCCAAAAATAAAGTCTCTTTCAGGGCCAGGGGCGAGAATTACAGAAACATTTTGGCTATATCTTCTTGCCTATGATGTGAATGAAGACTAAGCCAAGACGAATTATTTAGATAAGGCCAATTTAGAAACAAAGATTGTACATACTACATAATAAAAAAAGAACATTAATATTTGTATAAATATTACTAAAATTTATTAAAATATGATAAACAAAAATTTCGACAAAAAAAGTAAGTATTTAAACTTCTCCAAATTTCGGGAATTTTAAACTAGATTCTTTAGCGCAATATTTTGGATATTGCAGAATATTTTGGAATAATTGACCATTCCCGTGAGCCCAAGAACATTGAAAAATGTTAACTTTTTAAAGAGTTTTTTCAATTTTTCAAAAACATCTCAATTTTAGTTTTTTTCATGTCATTTTATAAGATTCACATTTAGTGTTCAATTCGGACTTATCAAAGACGCAGAAATTTATGACCTTCCGTGTTTTCGAGAGAAAAATATTCTTATAAGTACATTAAAAAAAATCCTGTAATGTTGAATTGTTAAAAATACTACATAACAGTATCGATTCTTTCGCACCTCTGACAAAAATATTGGCATACAGAGCTTAATGAAGTGCATAATTTTCATGCAGAAAATTTTGTCGTGCGATTTTAGCTTTCTAAAAAATAAGATGTAAATTGCAAATTTTTTGAGCAGACGTCAATGCGTTTTTTCAAAGAATCTCGTCTCAACTTTTTTTAAAACCTAAGGACTCGGAATTTTGGCCCCAAGCGTATTATACTTGTTTGATGCTTACGAAATCCGATTTTTGCATAAAAAGTTTAGTTTTTTGTCAATAAGTCGATATTTGTCAATAGCTATTTAATACTATGCTTTTTTAAGTTGGTGGAAAATATAATAAAGGAATTTACAACTTCAAACAACTTTCCGCAAACTAAATCATTCCTTTTTTGCTTTTGTGCTATTTCATTGTACGGTAAGGCTTTATTTATTTACAGCCTTTTAAGCAATATATTTTTTGTGAAACCATGCTTCCTTGAATAATTGCAATGTTCCGTGGAGAGATAGAGAAATATTTATGTATATATACAAATTTTGGAAAATTAAAAACAGAATTGTGTTAGAAATCAGCATATAAGGCCATGTAACGAGTATGTCACGTGACCAGATTCCTACCAAAGCGTCACTTTTTTTCGAACTTAATTTCACACGAAGTTCCACATCGATTTGAAAATTTGACATTGTAAATAAGAAGTACTAAGAACGGTGGGACTGGTCCTGAACTTTTATAATTATATTAGTTATGACCCCTTGCGTAAAAATAACTTAGGAAATAATAAAAGTGTTGGTAAGTTAGGAATCTGGTAACGTGACCCAAGTCTCACATGGCCCAAAAAATTGGATGCGTTTTACTATTTATTTGTTAAATATTTTAAATAATTGAATCAATATTTTTTATTAACCTTCAGGCGCCCACTTATCGTTAATAAAATCTGTAAAACTGCACTAACCATTAGTTTTTTTTTAATAATCTTGATCTTCGTCGTTTGGTCAATTGCGTACAGTTCCCCGGCTTTTTCCCACAAAAAATAAAATTTTTAAAAACTAAATTAGGTGAAGCTATAAAATGTCGTAACGGAAGTCCCTCCACTATTTTTTGAGAAATAATAATGAAAAAAAATTATTTTGCTAAATTAAAATTGCACGCATCTGCATTATTTTGTGGTTAGGGTCCTATTTCAGTTTTCTGCCATTCCGATAGTGTAGGTCTCTGTCATAACGATTCTCTCGGTAATCACTCTAGAATAATTATGGAAGAGAATTATAACACACCTTAACCTTAAAATACAAACACACAAATACACACATCGAATGGTAAAATCGATAATTTTCAAAGTATCACATGCGGGCAATGCTTTCGTATGCAATAATATTTCCAAGGATAAAAAGGTGTTATTCTGATGTATTTTAAGCCGCTGAATGCGAACATACCCTGCGTTTTTTTCGAAAAAGTGGTACATTTTGTTTAAATCGAAATTGTTTAAACAAATTATGAAAAAATGAATTTTTTGATCTAGACATTTTTTCTAGATAATATGGCCTATTTCAAGACGAAAAGGTAAATATCAACTTTTGCGTAAAATGCATATTTTAAAAGATATATTTTTTTAAGTTCCAAAATTTGACGTTTTTCACTAACTTTGGGCGTCAGCTACTGGTGACCTATTCAATATTTCGGAGATATAATTTTCGCGACTAATAGTCAGCACTTTTCGATGTGCACAGCGTTGTTTCGCGCGCCTCCCCGCGAATCCACATGTTTTCGCCCGCGCGTAGTCGATATTTCGGAAATGGGTTTGAATTCCAAATAAATATCAATTTGAAAATAAATTATTATGGATATCAACAATCTCTTTTTAGTGGTCAATAAGCTCCTTTAGTACAATAATCTAATATATTGTATAATTTGAAATAATGTTTGTTTTGGTAGTTTACCTGTTAGAAACTTATTTTTTAATATAATAAATATAAAGTTTTGTTTTATACCAACATTTACTTGCCAAAGGTGCACGGAGACATAAATTCAATTCTACATATGATAAAAAGTTTTAATGTATATAAGAAAATTTGATATAACTTTTTAATTATTTCTCAAGTAATTTACTATTTTAAATATTTACAATTTTATTGAAGATGTTATTAGATTAACAAAGTATTTTAAAAAATATTTTCCAAATCATTATAGCTCCAAGCAAAGAGTTATTTCAATTTATGGTTTATTCAATAACGTACTCAAGAAACTTATTGATCAATAAAAAGAGATTGTTGATATCAATAAGAATTTATATTTGAACTCATATTTATTTCGAATTCAAACCCATTTCCGAAAGATCGACTGCGCGCGAATGAGAATATGTGGATTCGCAGGAAGGCGCGCGAAAGAGCGCTGTGCACGTCGAAAAAATGCTGACTATTAGTCGTGAAAATTGTATCTCCGCCGGACCCGCGTTAATGTTGAATTACATACACTTATAGAGTAACTTATAAAGAATAATGAGGTTTTTTCAAATTTTAGAAATAATGAATAGGTCCCCAGTAGTTAAAGCCCGAAGTTAGTGAAAAACGTCAAATTTTGGACCTTATGAAAAATATATCTTTTAAAATATCCATTTTACGCAAAAGTTGCTAAATACCTTTTCGTCTTGAAATAGGCCATATTATCTAGAAAAAAAATTGTCTAGATCTAAAATTTTATTTTTTCATAATTTGTTTAGACAATTGCGATTTAAACAAAACGCACCACTGTTTTGAAAAAACGACGGGTATGTTCGGATTCAGCGGCTCAAAAATACATAAGAATAAAACCTTTTTATCCTTGGACGTATTATTGCATACGAAAACAATGCCCGCTCCTGGACTATCATTTATACATACCATTCCTAATTAATCTTTAGCTGCATAAAACAATACAAATTGCATTTTAACTTATAAATCATTATCAAACTTATTATTTATTATAAATTATTATTTATAATATAATGATAAAAAGAATATGTTCTGTAAGCTTTCTTTTCTATAATCAGTTTAAAATAATTTGTATAATCAGCAGTTTTAAAGTGTAGAGTTTGAAGTGCACAGTTGAAGGTGTACAATTTAATGTGCACAATTTCAACGCATAGACTGATCAGATAACAAAATTTACAATTCAAAAGAATTAATAAGCAGTTATTATGTGTGGACTTTACTGTGTAGACTTTTTCGACTTACTATATCATTTGTAGACATTTAAAGTGGTGAGTTAAGCTGGTTGACTTGAATGTGTACACTTAAATGTGGAGACTTTCACGTGGTGAGATGAGTGTGTAGACATCATGTGTAGACCGTCATGTGATGAATGAAATGTGTAGAGTTGAACACAGAGTTGTACAATATGTTGATCCGATATGTTTAGTATTGTTGCCCATCCAGTTAATCTTTATTCAAGACTCATGATTTTAACAAAGTTACTTTAACCATAACTCTGTTAAAAATTAGGACATTCTGCCCCTAATGTTATAATTAATTTGATGCCTATTGATTTCTTTCCATTTTATGATTGAAGAAATTCTCACTTTTCTTCAATTTGTTCTAACAATGAGAAGATTATATCTTTTAGAAGAGGCAGGCTACATCAGGTCAAAAATTTCACAATAAGACTTTTTTATAATTTCAACAGAGTTATGAATGTAGCAGTACCGCTTTATTTTATAAAAACACGATATTTTTCACGTTTTCCATTCTGATAACCTTTTGAAATTATTTTGCAGAGTCCTCAGTAAATTAATTACCTTGCGTAAAGCAATTAGTTTCTTTCCATGACTGAATTAGCAATTATTTCAACTAATCGAATAAATTATTTTTTACTAAAATTTGATGGCTTACTTTGCACTTATCAAATTTACAAAATTTCACCCGTGTTCATATATATTTTACCATATTTTAATTTAGCACAAAGGCGTTATTTCGAGGAGGAGTTTTAGTGATCCGTTATAATTTTACATGATGTTAAAAAAATTCTCATTTGGGGGAGGGGGGTCAACCACAAAACCCCCTTATGTACGCCCTTGATTTATAGATACCTCAAAGTGTCTTCATGCATTAGAAAAAGCTGTATAATTAAAATAACCTCCTCTGGACAGTATATGCCTTACGTATTTAAGTGGAAGCTTATTTAGGTCAGAAATTTGTACAAACAATGAGATGGCAACTGTTTAACATTGAGTCAAGCTACTTCACGTTGTCAAGGTCATAATATGACTTTATTATTTCATTGCAGGTATGAATGTTACACCATCTTGTCATCTTATTCAAGTTTTGTATTTTTTTAATTTTCCATTTTTATAAACTTTCTAATTATTCAACAGTCCTCACTAAACTGATTTATTGGCATGAAGCAATTATTTTCTTTTTACTAGTGAACTGGAAAATATCTCAAATAATCCAATTATTAATTTTTAATAACTTTTTGTAGCTCACTTTTTGCTAAGCGAGTGTGCGAAATACAACTATTATTTATCCAAATTTTAACAATTTTGATTCAGGGAGACCTTAAATTATCTTTGGCATAAAGATAAAATCTATACAATTAGCATAACTTTCTCTAGGAACTAAATTATATTATGCACTTAAGGAAAAAATGTATACAATACTTTTTTCAATAATTGCAATTTGGTATGAAAAATAAGAACAGTATGCAACCGAAATGCATTTCTTTTACTATATGAATAATTATGCAGATAAATTTTGAGGTTTAAATCCATAGAGCTGATATTAAAGATTCTGAATGAAATGTACCTAATGGTCTTTTTTCTTAATTAAAATACGTGATAAAATATATGCAGCTTACGAGGCCCCAAAATATACATTTTTTAAATATAAAAAACGCATTGTTTGTAAGAATTTAACAAAGAGGGTGGGATATATGCATGCAAGTTTTAAAATATAAAATTTCAATTCATATTTGGACCTTTCTAATGAGAACTAGAAGAAATTCTGTATACAACAAAATTATATTAAAAACTCGTGCATATCTATGAAGTAAAAGAACAAAAAGTATTTAATTTCTTTTTAAATATTTAATTTAAGAAATGATTTTATTTTTGTTTCTATAAAGATATATTTTTTAAATAAAGAACTATTTGTTGCCTTTTACCCGAAAAATTATTTGTTTGAATTGAAGAATAATTTCTTTGTCTGCATAGATTGTAAAGATTCAATTTGGTTCGAATTCAGTAACTTGAATTAAATAAATTTAGTTCTCAAATAATAATTGTTAATGAATCTTGAAACAGCGTCTATCACGTTCTATCATTAGTGTTTCACTTTTTTTCATGTTTTCAGAAACCAATTAATGGACAACTAGCAATTTTCATTTAATCTTGAACTGTTATAAAAATCTCATTCATGAGGGCTTCGTTATTTTTGATTTATAAAAATTATTTTCTTGTTTTAAAATATTAAGAATAAAGTTACTTCCTAAAAATAAGTACTGTAGATATTTTATACGAATTCTTTTTTAAATACTAAGAAATAGTTTCATCTAAAACGAAAGTGTGAAAAGAAAAGACAGAATGATTTTAAAAACCATTATTTTTATAAAAATAGACGCAGTCTAAAGTAAAACAAAAATTTTGCTTAAATACACAAATATCACCATTGATAAAATAATTGAATGATTGTAATATAAACTTTTAATTTTAATTTTTCTTAGTTCAATTTAATACGTATAAATATAAATTAATGTTATTTGAATAATAATATTTATTTTTATTTTCGCAATGAAACTAAAAACAAAAACAAAATATCTGCGCATTTAGTGCTGATTCTAAAAAAATAGATTTAAATACATATTTACCAATTAAAAGAATCAAGTTCATTAAAATGTAGAAATATTTATCAGGTTTTGAAAAATATATTCAAAGAAAACAGTTTCGTAGCTCAAAACGAATCATTTCTTTGAGTTATTGACGTTTACATTATTAGCAAAGAAACGTTCCTCTGTATCAATTATATATAACTAAAGAATTTATTTCTTTAATTTTAGATAATATTTTTTCCTTTCGAACAATATTTACTTCACTAAAGTTAACAAATCTTTAATTCAAAGAAATTTCCGTAATAGTCACCTTAGAGGTATACTTGATACGGAAAATTACGGAATACTTGTCAGTGCCTTTTTCAGTAATAAAGTTTAAAATATAACATTGTTTAATAACATTAAAAAGATGTTTTAAATTAAATACAAAAGTTTCTAGACTGTTCAATATTAATTAAAAATTAAGAGGCATACATGTAATGTTGTAATAATCATTAAGACATTTCGAACTGATTTTTTCTAAGATGTACAAATTTTGTAAATACGGTTTGAATATTTTTGTACTAATCTGAGAAATAATAAATATTGTAACATAATTTAAATAAATTACAAATTTTTCGAGCATATAAATGTTGTTTTTTATATATGAAAAATAAATATTTAACTGAACAAAGCGAACATTATTGAGGTTACATATTTTCTTACTGTTTGAGAGAAAAAACAAAAGTTTATCTATATTTAAAAATTGTTCACAGTTTAAAATTTGGTAACATTTTTTGTTTGAAAAAGTCGTATATGGGAATAAATAATGTAACAACTAATAAATATTTAATTTATTACACGATTCGAAAAAAATACACTCTAGAATATCTTTTAATTTATTTAGAATATGTTCTAATATTTATTTTCTTCAGATTTATATAAATATCTTCTAAACGTTTTTAAAAAATTTTCACAAATTGAAAAGGAACTAAAAACCAGTTTGAACCACGCTGCTGATTCTCAAAACTTAACGTCTATATATTGGTAAAGGTCTTACAATTATTTATTCAGATATTTTAAATATTCTAAATTTACGAGCATAAATTAGATAGAGATGGAAATAAATAGAAATCTAAAGCTGCTATTTTAGGCTTAAATTTGGAAATCATCCTTCAAACTATTCAAAATAAGGGTAAAGATATTTTATTGAATGTTAGGAAAGATTTTTGTATAATTTGAAATTGATTCATAAAGGTTTGTTCCAAAGAATAATGAATAATGGCCACCATTTTTACATTAAATTTTTGATTTAATTTTAGATTAACCTATCAATCAATTTATCTAAATACAAAATAAGAGGATTTTTTGAAATGCTGTAGCTAAAGTAATTTTTAATAAATTAAAGTTGAATTCTATAAAACTCTCTGTATGACTGTTTTGCAGACTTCACATACTTTCCTCTATTTCCCTCTTTTCCAAATTTTAAAGGACTTCCTATTTTTCCCCGGTTTGAAGTAACTTTCCCTTTAGCTATTTTTTGCATTTTAATAAAAACTGAATTAACATAACAATAAAAAATACAATTATTTGTTATGTAAAGTTTATTGTTCAGAATTTACGTATTTTAGTTAAAAAATTTCTTTTTGATTGAAAATTCAACTCTTTCGTTGAATGTTGAATTACTTGGTTGAAAATTATTTTCAGTAGTTGGAGATACATCTGTTTGTTCTCAAATTTAACTGTTCTGTTCAAAACTCTTATGTTTTTTAGATTAAAGACCATTTTTTAACCGTACATTTTCAGTAGCCATTTTAGCCATTTGTTTAAGATTTTTTTCCATCTTGGCGGAAAAACCATTTCTGATGCCAAAATTAAATTGAATTAATTAATTAAATTTAAATGAAAAATTTAAATTAATTATAGAATTCAAAAATTCAGAACTTAGTTCTTTATTTGAAAATTCATCTATTTTGCGTATGGTTTTATATTTAATTCTTAAGGTCCCTGCATAAAATATATGGCAAAATGACCTTAGAGGCTTAAAGAACATTTAAGTGCTAAAAAAGTACATATTACTTATTAAGCTTTTTGCTCTCTAAATTGAAATTAGTAAAATTAAACTAATTAATCGTGAAATTTTACAGATTTAGTTATGAAAAATGAGCCACTAAAAATCAGTAGAAATTTATTAATTCGACCATTCGATGTATTACCTACTTCGATAATAGCAAAATGATTGACTTTTAGAAGAATATTAAGGATTGTATACAATAATTTTTTCAAATTAATAACAATTTGAAACGTAAAAAATAAAAAAGTTTAATAAAAGATCTGATTGGCGAAACATTCTTTAATCTATTTATACAATAAGAAGTTCATACTGTGAAATTCAGAATGTAAACAAAGTTAAGAAAAATAAGAATTATTCTGAATTTTAAAATTAAGATAGATCAATATGGGTTATAAGTTAATCATGTATACTTAGGGTTTTCATACGCTACTTTTGAACAGAGTTTTGTTTCCAATTTAAACCCTAAAGTAAAGCCTAAAGTAGGTTATTTTAATTTTACATATTTTTTTTACGCTAAAGATACTTTAAAGTCTCTCTGCATCAATACTGGTATAATTCAACTAATTTTTTATCAAAATTTAAAGCCTAAATCCAGCAAAAGTTTACACCGAAAGATTATTCAAATATATGACATTTTTTATCTCAGAAAACTAATATCCATATTGGAAATCAACTAAATACTTCAATAATTAATAAATTTGCTTAGGACTTTATACCATAATTAAAAAAACTTTAATAACATGGAAAACGTGGAAAATAAAAAAGTTTAATAAAAAGGCCCCATGATGTGTCATTTTTAAATACATTGAAAGTTTTCTAAGCGGAAGAACAGTTTAACATCAGTCAAAAAAAATGAAAAATTGATCAGAAGAAAGCCATGGAAAGTCAAGGAATTTTGCAATTGGGATTTTGTATCAATTCTGCCTTTTAAATTCTTATTTAATCTTAAGTCCGAATACCATGTCCTCCCTTCACTAATTCAACAAGTTATGAATTATATATAAAAAAATGGGATAAAGAAACCATTTTTACTATTGAACGGTCAGTTCTCTGTACATGCAGTTAGAACATTTTTGTCTTATATCTTTTGATCTTACAGCTTGGATACGGCTAATAATAAGTTAAGCTAAAACTACTAAAAGTGGGTCAAATATTTCACTATAATTATTTACACATGTTGTATCGTACAATGCGGCATACGCAGGTAAATTTTTCACCAACTCATCGTGTTTTTCCGATTCTGTCCACGAAAGTTTGTATATAAAGCGCAAGCGGACGAAAGATAAACGATATACGATAATTAAGAGTCGAAGGATATAACTAATTCTCTCAAATATGGGGAGATTTCAAAATCCCATTTTTCTTTTACTCTTTTGTATTTTGTACAAGTGGGAAGTTCTCGATGCTACAAGTACCAAAGAATACGAGGAGGACCACAAGGCGAAAAGCCAAACGACAAGCAAGGTGTGTCAAACTAGTGCATGTAAAAAGGCTGGTGAGTACAATTGTTTTGAAATCCATTTTCTCAGTAGATGAATGTTGTGTCTTATTATTAAACAAATTTAAAAAATGATATAATGTAGAGTTCCCCTTTTTTAGATTTATTTTTTTATATTTTTTTAATGTCTTGAAAATACATTATTGCATTTTTATACCTATAGAATAATCACCTTTTAGAAAAACATAATGGTGCATCATTTTGCATAATTTGCAAACTCAATTTCTTTCAAATTTTAATAAATTATTCACATTGATGGTGATGCCGGGCTACATTTTTCTCGAATCTCCTTGCCCGGATCCATTCGCTTACTGGCCAGACCAACCATGGTTAGAGCTCATGGTTAGGATCCGACTGGGCAGGGGTCAGGATAATTTTTTTTTAGAAATTACACATTTTTTTAAAACTCTGCTATTATAAAAGACGTAATTATGTATGATAGAAGAAATATTTTTTTTAAATTACAACTTAAAGATTTATTAGAACAGTGAAACTGAAATCAGCTTTTTGAATTCTTTACAAAAAAACGTGCAAATTTGTGGGATGTTTTGAATTAATAAATAAAACTGTTTTTGATTCTGCTATGTTCAATAGAAAAATTGTTACAGTTTTTGCATTTTTCTCAATTTTTTGACAATGTTTAGTCTCCATACGTTCAAATTTATCGCAACGTATATCGTTCTTTGTGCCTGGCGTCTACGAAGTTCAAAATCAAAACGAGATCAATAATTGAAATCGAGCCTATTTTAGTGATCAGTTTGAAAACCCCACTTAGTGCACAGATAATTATTATTTTTAATTAATGTATACTGATTTAAAATAAGACAATTATTAGGAGATTCTATCATCAGTCATCATCATCATTTTTTACGAAGGGCCTTAAAAGCAAAAAAAGTTACTAATTTCTCGTATAAAGTAACATTTTTTAACCGCTTTGTGCCTGGATGTCCCGACCGGATCCCAGGCGATATTGAAGCCAGGAACCGACATGCATTTTCAAACCCAATCATATCCAATTTTAATTTATTTTTTTATTTTTTTGCTAAAAAGGTTTTAACTTAGGTCAGTGTAAGTCTTCAAATTCGAAAAAGACGCATAGAAACTTCCTATTTTGAAAGTGGATGTTTGAATAAAGGAAGGTTAGAATTAATCAACTGTTCAAATAACTGTTATTTTTCTGTCTCTAATTGATACTCAAAGAAGCTATAATGACGTGGCAAATTCAGGAGTGACACTATTTCGCCGTTAGCGTTCTTCCAATATATATTTTTGTTTGTCACGTTTTCAAGTGCAAAAACATACTTTTATTTCATACAGTCCCAAGTAAATTTATAATCTCTAAATCTAGAGAACCGAAAAGAATGTTTTTAATTTAGATTTGGAGATCGAATTCTCACTTGGGGACTATTCATAAGTTACGAAAGAAGATATTTTTGACCAATTTTTCACCTATTCTATTTCCCTCGTAATAAATTTTAATAAAGTGGTTAGAACCCTTCGGCTCTGCCCATTTTATGTCATTTTTCAAAATGTCTTTCATGGTGACTTATTAAATACAGTCTAAACAAGCAGATTGTCCAAAAATGAGAAGTCGAAATTATTTTCTAAAAGTTTTACTTCTCGTTTATGTTCTTACTTCTCGTTTCATTTTTCGTGAAATACAGAGAAGTAGACCAAGAAATCTAAGGGTGTATTTAGTAAATAGTAAGCCCGCATAACTTAAAAAATTTTGATAAATTTGTGGTGTTGTACTAATTAAACATTTTTTAGAAAAGCCTTGTCTTTATGCATATTTTTATGCAAATACAAAAATATATTTTAATTTCCTTAAAATATTTTACCAAAATCTTATATAATCTCATATATTATAAATATCTTTTAAATATTCTAATGTCTTTAAAATTACTGAAAATCTTTTAAAAATTTTTTAATCTTTTAAAATATTTGAACCTGCATGAAATCCATTATTATTTTTAAAAAATTAATAAAATACTTTATTAAAAGCATCTAAAGCCCTTTAAAATTACTATTAGCTTTGAAAATCTGATAAAACCCGTAATATTTGTTAAAATTTTTTGCGAATTCTTTGACATATCAGGATATCTTGGGAAATTTATAAAACCTTGAAATCTCTTTATATATCTTACATTTACCCGATGAAATTAAAAATGTTGAATAATTGTGCAAGTAGCGGTCAGTCAAAAAAATTTGTTTGAACGATCTAGATGCCTAGTTTTGAGCTTATATTAAGGTGCTTTATTTTTCATAATATTACATGACGTTTTCTCAATAATGAAATTCCAAAGTTTATTAATCTTTTACGTCTAGTAACCCTTTGTCACAGCAAAATCTCAATTTATTAAAAACATGTTGCAAAAGGCTCCGGAATAAGCATTTAGAGTACGCTGGTAAATTATTAGGTAATTTTTGGTTGCACATAGTGCAGCAATGAAGCACATAAACAATGATCTTAAAAAGTGGGTAAGGCTTTGTACATTTTACCAAATTTTGCGATTTTTTTTCATAAAGCTTGACCATAGGGCAGAATCAAGCGAAAAATATCTAAAGATATTTAAACAATTTATTATAATGTTTTGGATGCTATAAAAACATTGTTAAATATTTTACGATTGCAATCAGCCCAAGAAAAGTCAAAAATATTGAATATTGTCAGAGTTCTTTCAACTTTTTAAAAAGATCTCAATTTAAAGTTTTTTTGCTAAATCTATTACGTAATTTATGGATGACCCCTTAGTAATCAGTTGCTTTTGCCAATCTAATAATTAACATATTAATAGCAAAAGAATAAGTAGTCTTCTGATAATTATCGGTGAGCCACTTCTGTCTTAATAAATTAATGATATTTCAATACATTAAATTTAGAGAGTAGCATGAATGAATATGAAAAATTCAGATTATAATTGCATTCTCCTAAAATTCGGTTTAATAATTGGAACTTTATTTTGTAGCTTTCACAATCCGGGAAAGTATCGACACAAACGTAAAGCCGTGCGATGACTTTTACAAATTTGCCTGTGGTAATTTTCTGAAAAGCGCAGAAACTCTGAAAAATAATGCTCCTGTCGACAGATATAGTTGCCTCGCAAAAGATGTACGGGGACAAGTAAAAGACGTTCTTGAAAAGCCAATTCAATCCGAGGAACCCAAATGGATGAAACTAACGAAAAACTTTTACAAGGCTTGCATGGACACGAGTAAGCTCATTTTAAAATCAACACTGTTTAGCAACAAAAATTTTTTGTCTGAAAACCTGATTTTCTTTTTTTCTATAGAAGCGATTGAGAAAAATAATCTTAGTACAGAAATACATGACTTAAAGGAAGCAGGTGGCTGGCCTGTACTGGAAAGCGACTGGGATGAGAAAAATTTTGATTGGAAAGAGACGAATTATCGTATGCAGAAAATGGGATATAATATCTATTACTTATTTAATGTTGATGTTGGTTTTTTTGGCCCATCACATGCAATGAAACGTCATTTATATGTAAGTATACAAAACTCTCGTTTTCAGCGTCCCACGTCCTCACCCTTCTTAGAACTGCTTAACCCACGCTGTTTCTCATTGGAACAGGATGAGCACAGTTACGGCTGGCGCCACAGTGTAGCCAAAAGCACTTTTTGTGAACAAAAGTCTGTCTACACCTCAATTTTCAATGGATTTGGACGTTTTTTTAATGACCGTAAGGCTTACAGGTATATAGAGTAGGTGCGAGAATTTCGATTAGACTGAACTAAAATTTTTTATTTAACAACAAAACAAACAATATTTTTACCCCAACTTTTCAGATGAATCTTTTTTTGTAAGATCTGCGAATTGACTATAGAAGAGCCTCAGTCAGTGTAATTACTATTTGGCAATAGTTGTCAGCAGGTTAGAGTAAGAAAAAAAATTGTTTGTAATGTTTTAAACAAATTAATGAACAAAAGGCATTTTTTGCTATTCGCAATTATTGGTTGTTAGAAATTCACAGTTGTTATATGGAATATGAGAGAAATATATGCCTAATTATGATTATATAAAAATATCTGCTGCTTGGCAGCATTATTTAAACAATTTTTTTTAACAAATACATAGTTTTCGTGAGTCACAATGAATAGGGTCCATTTTTTGCAGAATCGACCGAAAATTTCTTCCTAATGAATTCTTTTTGTCCTTTTTTTCAAATTAACAACAACTGGTAATTATTTAAATAATATTTATGAACAAATTCACTTTTTTAACATGATTTCACGAATAGGGCCAATTTTTTCTTGCGAAACCCACTAAAGATGTATCGTTAGTTACTCCTAGCTGTAATTTTGTTTGAATTGATAAAAAATTTTAATTTTTTAAACAATTTTTTATAATTAAATGCACATTTTGACCATTTTCCCAAGAATCAGATCCATTTTGCTTGCGAAATAAACTAAAATTGTATTTGCAATGACTCTTTGCTATTACACTTTGCCAACGGATGAGAAAAGTTAATTATTTAAACTATTTTCATAAACAAATGTACATTTTGGTCACTTTCGCAGAAATAGGCTTTTTTCGTGGAATAAGCTAGAAATGTTTTACCAATGACTCCTCGTTGACTTGTTTGTCTAATCAACAAGAAATGTTTATTTGACCATTTTTCTATGAAGATTATTCATTTTCTTTGCGGAATAAACAATAAATATCTTGCCAATTATTCCTTCTTGTGACATATTTCTAATAAGAAAAAGTATTGATTTTTCACACAGTATTTATAAAAAAAGACACAGTTTGATCAATTTTTAATGATGATTTTTTTTTGCTGAGAGTCCCCTTTTTTCTAAAAGTTCTAGATTCAAAAATGAATTAGAGAATTAATAATTGAACTTTATGTAAAATCATTTCAATTATTGATTTGAACTAAAGTAGTAGTAAGATCGATGCGATAATGGATGACATAAAAAGTGCAAACCAATTCTTTGAAGAACAATTATTGCAAATAAAAATTCAGCTGCGTGATACATTCTTTCCACAATATTGTCTACAGTGGCGAAGTGTGATACGGAATAAAAGTGAATTCAACAGTAAGTACGCAATCTTCTTGGTAAGTGATTGTACGAGCTTTGCTGCCAATCAATCGAAATACGAATTAGAATATTGTTTAAATAATGAACAGTTTTTGTTAATTGGACAAACAAGCCAACAAGGAGTCATTGGTATGATATTTCTTGATAACCCTACGAAAAAAACATATTCCTGCAAAAATGACCAATATTTACATTTCTTTATGAAAATTGTTTAAATATTTCACTTTTCTTATCCGTTAGCTAAGTAGCATAGCTAAGAGTCTTTGGAAATACATTTTAGTTTATTATTATTATTCTTAATTAAAATTGTTTAAAAAATTAATATTTTCACTAACGATACATCTTTAGTGGGTTTCGCAAGAAAAAATGGGCCCCATTCGGAAAATCATGTTTAAAAAGTGAATTTATCTATAAATATTATTTAAAAAATTACCAGTTGTTGTTAATTTGAAAAAAATGACAACAAGGGTTCATTGGAAAGACATTTTTGGTCGATTCTGCAAAAAAATTTAGCCTATTTATTGTGACATACGAAAACTGTGCGTTTGTTTATAAAAAATTTTTAAATAATGCTGCCAAGCAGCAGATATTTTTAAATATTCATAACTAGGCATACATTTCTCTCATATTCTATATAAAAATTGTGAATTTCTAACAACTAATAATTGCGAATCGTAAAAAATGGCTTTCTTACATTAATTTGCTTAAAACATTATAAACAATAATTTTCTGACTCTGACTGGCTGAGACTCTTATTTAGTTAATTCGCCGATCTTATAAAAAAGGTACATCTGAAAAGTTGCGGTAAAAATATTGTTTATTTTGTTGTTAAATAAAAAATTTTGAACAAATGTCTAAATCCATTGAAAATTGAGTTGTAGACATACTTTTGTCCAGAAAAAGTGCTTTTGGCTACACTGTGTGTTGCCTCGAAAGGGCTGCAGTGCGCGACTACTCAGTCAAGTATACTGTGCAGTATCATGCATTCTAATGGGAAACGTTTCAGGCGGCCCTGACTGTTTACCAGGGTTGTTAGTTGAAGTTTGCCGGTTTTAAACATAGATGTCGCTTGAGATATGTATACATTTCTGTGATTTGGCATCTATGTCATATTTTTTATGGACAATAATCTTCAAAAATACACAATTCCATTCTGCCAAAATAATAGCATCATAGTTGTTTACCTCAGTAAATATGTTGAGTTCCGTTCCAAGTAAATAGCATTTGCGGCATTCGTTGCTTTTCTTATTTCATCAAAAGAAAAAAGCAGTTGAAGCTCATCGATTGCTGGTAGAAA
>JAAAKG020062723.1:0-17756 GCA_010014905.2 Druon quercuslanigerum | reverse complement strand
CCTCCCTACCGAGTGAGTCACGCCTACCCCGAAAGGGAAACGGCTTAATGGTGTAATAATAATAATAATAATAATGTGACATTCTGTGTTAATCGCTTTTCCCTACGTGATAAATCGTTATAAAACCTGTAAGTGTACCCCCCCCCCCCTCCTTTCCACTACTAAATTGAATGTTAAACCTCCCTCCATAGTTTGATCCTACGAGTATAAATAAAATTTTCATGTTCATTTCCGCAAACTACAAATTCTGATTGATACAATCAATTTCTATTCAAAATGTAAATATCGTGAATCTTTTAGAAATTGTATTAAAGAAATTTGAATATCTGTAAAACTTGAAAAATAAGAAAAGAATTGGACAATCTTTTAGTCTGTTTGTGAATTTTGCCGAGTAAGTTGAATGGCAAAGTTAAAGTTCTGAAGAGAAGATAACCATTGACGTAATGACACTATATACTCTGTATTTATATTCTGTGCATGTATGAGACTTTCACAATTCTCGCAAAAAGTCGTTAACCTTCGATGCATCAAGCGAAACGAGTTTACTTCATTGCGTAATGTCCACACCAAAATGATTTTATAGCGTGATTTGTTTTCGCTGGTGCATTCAACCAGCCTCCAAAGACTTCGTGCCACGTCGCTTCTCTACCCTCTGGCCCCTTCGGGAGCAGCCATCCTGACCTGTGCTATAAATTTCCACATCCACATCGTCGCTAGTGGGGTGGATTGCCGGAAATAAAGTTATCCAACTTCCTTACTCGGATGCTCCTGTAAGAAAAGGGCCACACCTTGCTTACTCACACAAAACTTTTCGTTCGCTTCAAAACCTCAACCTTGATATATGTGCCTCAATATCTAAGAGACCAAAACTGCTATTCTTTTGAAACTGTAGCGCAGATAATATTCCCTTCATAAATTAGTTTATTTAACAAACTTTGTTGGAGAGCATTTTGCTGAGGGATCATTTGATTCTTAAAATCATAATTACCTCTCCATTCGGATCATTTTTATGGGCTCTGAGTGCCATATGTCTGAAAAAAATGGCCCTGAGTTTCTAGCGCGGATGCTATAACATAAATATTTGGTCTAATTGCGCGTAGGTGAAAACTACACTTATCAGGTTATATATATTTTGTTACAAAGTTTTTTTTTCTTTTTTAAC
Organism: Druon quercuslanigerum; assembly: GCA_010014905.2. Classification (NCBI taxonomy): domain Eukaryota; kingdom Metazoa; phylum Arthropoda; class Insecta; order Hymenoptera; family Cynipidae; genus Druon; species Druon quercuslanigerum. The sequence goes on along the minus strand of JAAAKG020062723.1, from coordinate 16,594 downwards.
TGAGTGATCAGAAATAAGATCAGAAAGTCGAATATCTTGACTTGGCTTGATGCATGGCCCCCAATCGGATCCGTATTATTTTTGTCGCATTTTCAGAAGATTTTGATGGCGATATTATTTAAAATATTATATTTCACTGTGCACGTCAGGGTTTTGCTATTTTTCGGTTAACATATGTTCTAAATATCAAAAATCACATGATAATTGTAGTTAAGACATTTTATATCAATATTGGGTACGTTATTTTCAGACGATTTTAAATAATGAATACAAATACTTCATATGTTTTGCTGGCCGATTGTCCCAAAAAGTTTACCACTTTAAGTTTCAGTCATTTTCCAATTATGTGCTTAATAATATGTTTTTCTGAAGTTCTGTCAGTCAAGTACTTATATGGACGTACTAGTTAGTAAAGTTTCAAGATTTTTGACGTCATCGTTTAGAAATTAGAAATAAAAAAGTACGCAAAATGTTTTTTTACGCAACTGTTCCAACTTAAAATTTTCTAACAATGTTAACAATATTTTTTTATGTTTGAGATATATACTTATAGACATCCTTTATAATCGAGTTGCTACAAATACTTCTGCATGCACTAATATATCCACGAAATACCTTTTGTTCAAGACGTCCAAAAAAGTCCACTATTAACGAATATTTTTATTATTTGTTTAAAACCATGGTCAATGTTTACTTCAACAATTTTTTCTAGAATTTACTTATTTATTAACAAAAACGTTCTGCAATCATTTTTGGCATCCCTAAGCTAACAAATTTTTTTGCCTCTAGCACTTTCCTAGGACAAACAGTTGCCAATTTACAGCGTTATAAATAAATGATTTTTTAAACTGATATACTTGCAATGCACAGTTATACTACAGAATATATTGCCTAGAAAAATTCAAAACATGAACATTCTCGCTACAGAGGTTAGATCTCTTGAAATTCAAAATAAATTTTTAGATAAAAGAAAATGATTTTACATTTGTGAATAAAAAATCATGCATGTCGAACAGTGTCATAAATTTCGCTAAAATTCTTGTAAAAACTATTCCTACAATTATTAACATTGTTAATTGTTCATGAACATTACTTTTGTGATATTTTCTATTACGACGAGTCATCTACGCTCTTCTAAAAGCCACAAATTTCAAGTTGTTCACAATAATCCTTTTTCATAAAGTTAATTTTAGGTTAAATAGTGTAATTATCTCTGTTAGAATTTGCATTACATGCTCCGTATTGTTTATAACTATTGTTATTGACAAACACCCTCAATTAAAAAAAAATCCATGTTTAAAATTTGCATAACGATATTGGGCACAAAATAAAACTTTTCACTAGCTTTCGTGATATTATCTCGTACGATAAACTATTATTTATATGCGGTCTCAAAAACAATATATTCTTTATCAATCTACACCTCCTACAAGCAATTTTTTCATATTATTAGAGATAACCTTTTTTTAGCTTTATTTTATTGAAGTCGAAATAATAACGGGAAGAATCCACATACTGGACTTTTCACCTTTATCTTATTATCCTTACTCCACTGAGCTTGATTTTTAGTTTTCAGGGTTAACTGAATATTAAAAAAAAAGTTTTATCTTGTACCAGAGAATAATAGGAAAAATGTATTAACATCTATTTTCCTAAGCGAGCACGAGGAGAATAAGTATCAACTTAAGTGCTTGAAGAAGTATATTCTATTTTTAAGTTTTTATGCTCTCTGAAATAAAATTTGTTAAAATTTAACTAACCACTGGGTAAATTGTATAGATTCAATTAGCGACAAGTTATCCAATTAACATTAGTAGGAAATTACTAATTCAAGTAGTCAAGTATTTCCTAATTTAATACTGGGAAGCTAATTGGCTGGTAAAAAGGGTATTAAGGACCGTATAAAATAATTTAAAATAGTTATAAACATGTCAAACGTGAAAAACAATCCAATCGTGCAACAGTTTTAACTGTTTTGAAATAATAAGAAGGCTATATTGAGAAATTTTCAACGTGACTTCAGCCGTTTCTATTTAAAAAATATGGCCTTCTAAATTATTGAACAAGGTTAAGAAAAATAAGAATTTTTACACCGTGTAATACATTTTTTTACGTTTTATGCCAAAGTTCTGTTTATTGATAAAATGTGTATAATTAGGTAACAGAACTTAAAAAAAAATAAATGTCATTGCGCGAGATGTGTTATATGTGACTTGGGCGAGATGAGTGCCTTATTACCGATTGTCACAAACGCGACCAATACAGCAATCGGTTTCGCAGTCATTAAAATGCTCCCAAAGGTTTCTTTTGTCATCTCCACAGTAATCCCAGCCCACACATTTGTTGTTTTTTTTATCATACGTATATCCCCACTTACGAATCCAAAAAAACATACCACACTTTAAAGTGTGGCATCACCAGACAATCTATAAATAAATGTAAAGAATGTTTTAAGCCAATTCACACTAGACATTGTTTCTTTAATTTCATACATAGTTGATAATATACGGTGACGTTCCAAAAGGGCATAAACGCTATTTTTATTATTTGTAAGGGAAGCCAGAAAACTTTTCTAAACATCGAATTTTCAAACTAGAAATAAAGAAGACCACCCTGTTTTTTGACTTACAGTCTGCGTTTTCTCAACTTTGTAAGTTCACCTTGGGCTTAAAATTTTGGGCTTGATCTGCCTATATGACCATGTATAGATCTTTATACTGACTACAAGGAACCTTTCCATACAAACATGCAAATATCTAATTGAAACATTTGGTAAAACTCACCATTCATTTAGAATCCATCGCGGGGTTTTTCACGGGAGGTTTCTTGTTTCTTTTCGTTTCAGATGGTACAATTTCTGGATTTAAGATGGTTTAGAGAATCCAGAAAAGAGCCAAAATTTTCCAGTCCATTTTTAAATCTTTCCTTGATTCAAGCTTAATATTTAGAACCTAAAATTTGTTCTTCCTACAAACATTACTAACAGCGTGCTGTGCAAGTCGACAAGAATGCCTAGCGGCTAAATAGTCTTATCGTATCATTAAGCAAAAAAACAGAATTTATCAAAGTATATTCGTATCATCATATTTTCTTATCTTAAAAGCCGGGGGGAAATTATTTTTTTGCTTAAAATGTATTCTCTTGAACCAGAATCTCGGTCATATTTTGTTTTGATCGTCTCCTTTTCTTCCTGGTTTGATTTCTCAGTTTTGCATGTCGCGGAGTATAAAGAATGACTCAACACAATAATGATTTTACAAATTATAATACTTATAAACTCTATTTTATGATGAATATTTATACATTAACAATTATGATCATAGGAGACCTCAAGAAATACCAAATAGAAGAGAGTATCGGGAATTAATGAAGGAATATACAGAATTTAAATACCATGGCAAATTAAAAATAGGTTGCCTGTGGGCGAATTAAATTTCTCCTCGAAAAAAATTAGGACTATATCAAAGTGGGAAAGATTAACAAATAACTTATAAGCAATAAGGAAAGAGTATGAACTATAATCACTTTATAAATAATAATAATAATAAACACAAATAAAGTCATTCTATGGAATATCGGTATAGGTTTAAGTTTTCTTATATATATAATTAGAACAGCATATGATACGCATGTTTTACGAGGAATATTTTGAGATTAACAATTATGATCATAGGATATCTCAAGAAATACTAAACAGAAAAAAGGTGGTTCAGAAATTGGTGGGAAGCAATTTTGAATTTAAATATAATGGCAAATTAAAAATAGGTTTTCTGTGTGCAAAATTAAGTTTCTCCTAGACAAAAAATGAGGACTATATGAAAGTGGCAAGGATTGAAAAATAACTTATAAGCAATAAGTTAAGGATATCAACTATCCTTACAATCATATTTATTTATGATAATAGATCGCAATTTTCAATGCCTATTGTTTGATAAATATAACTATTTCTTTCGCTAAAATATTTTTCGTAAGTTATGCTGAAGGATTATGATAAAAAAATTTATTATAATATCTCATGCTTAAAAAACTACCTAGTAACTTACACATCATTATTTTTACATATATTATTATTTTTAATTAGTTGTAAAATGAATTTTTGTAGCATCATTCCCCCAAATGATTCAGATGAATATCCAAACTCAAGTTTCCACAAGTTGGATTTTGTGAAGTTCACTGCGTTTGAAATTTAAGCATGTTTCTTTATTTGCAGAATAATGTACAGGCTAAATATTTGAATAAACTTATTCGCAAACTGAGATCAGATGCGTAAACATTAAAATTATTAATTTATATATTTTTACATTATTAACATAATTAAATTTTTTTTTAAATTTAAAAAAATTGAATCGTACATCAGGAACGTCTAAATTACATTTTCATACCGCATCTATTGAAATTTCAAGTTTCGGTACCTGCACAGCGGGTTAAAACATGGTGTTTGCATACCTAGGATTGAAACATTCTGTTTAAGCTCTTAAGCGAGCGGCAACTACCCCAAAAATTACATAGTAGTTACCAGATCATTCATAATCGCTAATAATAGCCTAACTTTATGTTTTCGAGGATGCTGAATCCGAATCTGAAATTGATTTCAGCCTAAAATTGGGGAACATTCTCTAAAAAGCATGAAAAATAATTCAACCCATTTTCGACGTAATTGTCGATTTTCACAATGTTCCCCCAATTTAAGGATTAAATAAAATTCAGATTCAAATTCAGCATCCTCGAAAACATAAAGGTAGGCTATTATTAACGATTAGGAATGATCTGGTCGCTCTTTCATGTTTCTAAGTGACTTACTGGGGGTTTGCCGCTGGCCTATCTAGGTAGGTAGGTAGATAGGTAGTCTACTGGTACCTGAAGTCGAATTTTCAATACATTTGCGTTCAAAAATAATATGCGTTACTAGAATGTAGCATACTATGACTTAGGTACATTTTATTTGAGAAAATGGTTAAGTTTTATCACAATTGGCAGTCAGTCAAATATTTTTAAAAGGCGCTTATCATTACGCCAGAACATTTTTTGATAACTTCATAATTGTGTCTTGTAAGCTATCTTAGGTTCATAACAAAAATATATTGATCATAACGATGTGTTGATGCTGTGAATAAACAATGGCTCGCTGTACATGAAAATATCACGAGAGTAAAAGTTTTATTTTGTGCCAGAGATTAAAAAAAAATTTCCTCAATTATGTAGCGTTTTCCCAAACTGAATAAATTATTTATATTTACGTACGTGGAAGAAAATATGTATAATTTTCATTTGTTTAATGCAAAAAATGTTTAAATGAAAATCCTACGTAATATTTCTGACGATGTATAATTTTTCCGCACATTGCTTTTTCACTGTTTGAACAAGGTAAAGGAAAAAAGATTTTTTCCTTAAAATCGCGATCAATTAATGGACTTGAACATAATTAAAGAAATGCAGTGTCTCCACGCTCTACTTTTACACGGAGTCCTGTCTTCGATTCTATTTTTTTCGTTTGTACATTTTTCTGATTTTCTATAGAAAATTGCAATCTTTTAGTAAACTTTGTGAGAATAACTATTGCCGAATAAACACCAGCTTGAATACATTGAGTCCCTGACGAATATTTTTGAATTTTATGAATTTTTTGGTCATTCAAAAGATACTTTATTTTCTCTCTAAATAAAAAATGGTAACATTCAAGTGATAAGTGAAATTTTACAGATTCGATTAGTGAAAAGTGACCCACAAAAGATTATTATAAAATGTCAAGTTCGATTTGTTCAGATACTTCCGAATACAATAGTCACCATAAACTAGTTTCTTGATATAAATAAATAAATTTATTTAGAACTGTATATAATAATTAAAGAAGGTTGAAGGTTATAAAATGGAAGACGTTAAAAGTAGAATAGTTTAATGAAATAACGCGATCCCTGGCTGAAAAATTATGAATATTTTGTACAAAGTGATAGAAGTTATGCATAATTTTCATTTATTTTACACAAAAAATTGTTAAAAGTAATGAAAATTGCATGTAGTATTCCCGACGATGTATAATTTTTCCGCCTGGCATGGTGTAGCATTCTGAACTCTATTATAATGACAAGGACATTAAAAAACTAAAGAAGTTTATTTTGATCTTATATCATTTTTTCTCACGAAAAATATACTATTTAAAACTGAAGCATTGAAAATCTTATTATTTTACATACATTAGTATTGTAAGTTAATGATTATCTACTGTATGTTAAATATCAACCATAGAGTGGTTTTCCCTATAACTTTAAATTCTGTTCCTATTTTTTTTTCCTTTTTGCGCTGAATTGATATTTAAGGATGAAACTAAAAAGTAATTTCTTAAACTACTCCTAATGTGAGTCAAAAATGTGTCCAATGTTGATTTTAATGAATTGGTTAATTATTAATATTTTGTTCCAATGATGTAAGATTTTTGATTTGCTGATTTTTGATTTACATAATAATATTTTGTATTAAGTGCCCGGTAATTCATCATATGCTAACGTCAAAATCAAATAAATCGTGAAAAAAATCATTTTTCCCATACTTAAAAGTATTTTTATCTTTTCTGAATATTTTTGAAAAATATGTTTGCAATTTTTAGTTTGTCATATCCTGCGTCACGCGAAATTTAGCAAGTGTACAAATCTTATCCACCAAAAATACATTCTTTGATATTTTAGTTTTATATTTCCCCACTCTCTTAGGTTACTCTTAATTTTAAAAAAAGCATGCCTCTAAGAAAGGTTCTTAGGTTCGAAAATTTTGTTTCTCTAAAATGGTAATCTTTCTGGCAACCATCCTGCTATAGCTCAAATCATTCTCATTATAATTTTTAAAACTTTGGAAAAACTGCGAGAAAATAAAACGTTATAAAAACCGTCATAGTTAGTTAAATGCTTATTAAAAAAATTAAAATATCATTATTTTTGTTTCCTAAAGAACAAAAAGACGACACAAAAAGTTTATAGTTGCAGCACTAAACGTGTGCAAAATGCACGTAAGTCATAGAGAAACTGTAAATTTTTATAAGGTTCACAATTTGACAATTCATACTTATTCAAGGCTAAATTTTACTCGTATTCTGTCGAATTGAAGCCACGTCAACGAAAATTTGTCCTAATTGAATTAAATTTATTTTTTAAACATTTGAAGTGGCTTGAGATCTCTCAAATTTAATTAAGTTCTCTTTAATTCTCCCGACTTCTCTTGAAATCTCTTGAATTTCTCTTAATTTTATTTGACTTCTTTACAAATCTCTTACATTCCTTCGCACTCGTTTCAAAGGAATTCCAATGACGTTAAGAGATTTTGAGGACAGTGATTCGCGGGGAATAAGCATACATTGGAAAATTATCAACTATTCAGAAAGTGATGGTTTTTCTAAAATGTACTCTTATTTTGAAAATGGCTAGTGTTGGAATTTTAGTACTTTTTCGTTTTTTTGTGTGCATTTAAAAACAAAAAATATGGCCCTCTTTGATTTTTTAAAGGTAAATATTTTACTTAATATAAATTTTTCTTTAAACCTTATTTGTCTAAGTTTTTTATTTTTATAGAGACAATGCATTCAGGATAAAAAAACTCATCAATATGAAGAAATGTATGAAGAAATGTAATTAATGAATTCCTAAAGAAAACTGAAATTTACAGCATCAAAAATTAGAAACTTTAAAAAATATAAAACAAATAAACTTGGCTAAGAATATTTTGACACTTTTTCCTGATATTATTTTCCATGCACAGAAAAGTTCTTATAGAGAATGATACATTTTTGATGAAGGTACAACTTTTCCAAATCAAAAATAAATTCTAAAAGCCCCAGTTACTGCAGAAAAAATGTAACTCTGTCCATTTCTACTTTTTCCATAAATCATAAAAAATCATATGAAAAGAATATATTTTTAATAGTTTTTTGTGGTATGTCATTCCTCGACTGCTTTATGCAATATGTAATCAAGTTCGGGTACGTCGGTATAAAGAATCAAGTAACTGTTATTCCGTATCAAGTGTTGCTATGATAAATAAAAATATTCGCTTTGCGCTAAAATATTCCAGCCTAAAGAATTTCACCTCGCACAACCACCGCTCATGCTCTCATCAGAGTCATTTATTTATATCTTTAATAAACAGAGAAAACTAGGAGTTTAATAAAGTTGCGGCTTAAATAAAAGTTCGTATCCTTTGGAGAACATTTGAATAGAAGAACATGAGAGCGCATTCACAAACCAACTGCTTGAAAAGTGGAGTCGGCAAGTTAGGGATTTACAGACATCGATTTACCGTTATCAACCCATTACTTAACAGGAAAAGTTTCTTATATAACAGAAACTTGTAAGACCGGTCTTTGTTACTTCGGTCTCGGCGTGCACACACTCACACTTGAATATCAGTGCCTCCGTGGGCCGATCCCTTTTCAGCGCCGTGCTGCTTTTCAGTACTGCATCAAATCGTCTTTTCCCTTGGTGCGGGCGCCCGCTATATGAACTACGACGCCGCCTCGTATACCTGCTTTATACCTGCGTCGACTGTTTATAAGTTCGTACAGAGCCTTGAGCTGCACGGTGTTACAAGTTTCTGGTGTATATGAATACGCCTTTATGTTCACAACTTTTCCTACAAAATATGCAAATTATATTTATCAAGAACTTATATCTATTTTAATTGAAATAAAATACTTTTGTACTTTCATTTCCTCCATTAAGTTATGTCCGCCAGATTTCTATTACATGTAAACTTTAACATTAACTGAATAATATTTCGAAGTGGGCCAAATGGAAAATAAGTTCTTTGGATAAAGTCTCTATTAAAATTGGGTTTCATTGGAGGTCCAACTAGAAACCAGGTAGGATCCTAAAATTAGTTCTAATATAACTCCAGTTTTTTCTGTGTAGCATATAGGGACTTTTTAAATGAAAAATACGAAACATTTTCTTAAAATAAATACTTTGTTATTAAATAATGAGTAATTTACATAAATGGAAGGTTTCTGTACATTGAAGGGTTGTCTGTGACATCGCAGACTATCACCTTTTTATTGACGATACAGGGGTCACACGATAGTCGCGAAGGGTAAATCAAAGGTCGAGTTGGAATTTTGTGGCCATGCGTCCCTGAAATTTAGTCGTGGGGACTGGGGGTTATGGTGATGGCAGCAAACAGTTTCGCTCATGGTCCATTAGTCAAAAATGCTCGTCGTCGCTGTTTGCTGTCGTCGCGACCCGACGCAACGACCCAACTGGGAAGTTTGACGGGAGGGGGATGATAGAGAGAGAATAGTGTAGTGGGCTAGGAGAAGGTTAGCGGTAGGGGAATAAAGGGTGAGCGAGTTCTGCATGTCCTATTCTCGGCCATTTCACCCCCTCACCCGCAATCGTGTGCAATTTGCCTCTGTTCTCCGAAGAGAGTAGAGCCTTTAGTTGGATTATAGGAACTAAAGGCTTCCGACCTATTGAACATTTTCGGTCCTATTAATTTCTCTGGCTTCCTAATATTCAAGGGAAATTTTTTATTTCTCCAGTGCATGACAGAAAACAAGGAAAAATGGAGTCTTTAGAGATTATATTTTCTGATAGAGTAATAATAATTCTATTTAATATGTTACAGTACTGGTAAGGAAAAACCTTATTTGATCGACTTCTTCTAGACTATATATTCGGCAATGTACAAATATATCGTTTCTGAATCAGACCGATTCCCTCATACGATATCCAAGATAAAAGTATAAAAAATTAAAACATCAGATAACGTGGTATACATATTTCTAGCTTGATGGTAACTAAAACAATAGAAAAAAAACATTACCTCGGGTCATTTCGTAGAAATTTATAGATTAAAATAGAACTTTTTTTTGAGTCGTTTAATACTAAAATTATACGGATGACAGGATGTGTACCCTCTGTCTCCATCTTAAGAAATGAAATATACTTTTATATTAGATCTCTGATGAGGAAATCGGCCTGATTCCGAAACGTTACATTTGTGCATTGCTGGAAGAATTCGATGAAATAAGGTTTTTCCTTACCAATACTAACTTGTTATTTCCCAGACGTTAAATTAAGAAGTTTTATATCCCGAAATTCTTTACATATGTTACAGTACATTTTCATTAGGTATTCTTTTTTTACCCCGAAAGAGAAATGACTCAATGGTACAATAATAATAATAAAAATAATAATAATATTAATTACCTCGGTTTAAGATGCTTATTGTCTAACATGTTGAAGGCATTTTTTGTTAGTTTTGAATTTTTATTTCTGGAATGGTTTGCAGAGGGCTGTCCTATTTATCATAATGGGCAAAGTCTAATTTTTAAACCGTCATTCACAGATTGGGTTGCAGTAAAGTGCAAGAGTTTTTAAAGTGAGGAAACTGTTCCTTAGCATTTTTTCGAATCTGTCTTTGTTCGTAAGAATAATCCGAAATTACCTTTAACCCACATGAAACTTATAATACGATTTTTTTTGCATTTAGGTACAAATTCAGCAAAAATTGTTATACTTTAAGAAAAACTGCCAACACATTTAATAATTTCCAAAGATGGAAGCAAAACTTTTTACTTACGTCTTACTTACTTTAAAAAAAACAACATATTTAAGAGGCAAATGATTCTGTGAGTTTAAGTTATTTTGAAGAAATCAAAAATTTGCCTTCCTTCAACTGCCTTTGTTGACTTTAGACGGTCATTACAACCGGATTAATATGCGGTCTTTAGTTTTAACTCAATTTAGACACCCTAAAAAATTTTATGTTTTTAATTTACTAAATGTTGACGCCTGATGAGGCTGGCGAACCAAGGCCAGCGAAACGTCGCAATCCACACTTGACGAAAGTTTCAACTCATTTGCTTTCTTTCATCGATGACAATTTTTTCTTTAATTTAAATTATTTTGCCTCAATGATTTAAAATGGATTCTTTCAATAGAAAATAAAAAAAAACAGGAGAAGGTTACTAATTTGAAATTGAGAATATACAATATTTAGATCCCTTCAACATTCAATTTCAAAAAATTTCAAACAAATATATTCTAAATTTAATTGCCTAGTTTTAAAATAGTTATTTGTTTAAGCCTAAATAAGACAAATTATATTCTTACTTTAATGTTTTTTTAATTGGCGAAGCTGCTTTGTAAAACTATGGTTTGTGATACTACTTATGAGCTAGTAGATTAATAATGACGGCACATATTTGAATAATAACTTTCTCTCAGTAAAGCGTTTATATTTTGAAACTGTTTAATTTTTTAAAGCTTTGCTTTGAATGTGAAAAAAACGCTTAGAAAAAGAGGAAGTTGTCGCAAAAATATTATTAGTAAAAGATGGTTTCCTTTGGAAAAGGAAATAAGCCGACTAAAAACATTAGCTCATTTTGAGTAACTTATTATTTGAGTATTTTTTTAGCTTAGTTCCTTTTACAGACTAAAACCACTTTTACTGATAACAGATAAAACCAAATTATAGAAGAACTTTATACAATATTCGATGTTGAATTTTTAGTATTAGGTGAATTATAAATCTATATTCATGTTTGTATGACTAACAGAAACATTTAATTTTTTTGTTTCAGGTAAGTTCATTAACTCTAATCGCATGTCGAAGTTTTCGTGAGTACCCAAAATACAGCTTTTATGGACTTATATATGAAATATACATGTTAAACAAACAATCAATTTGAAAAAATGCAAATATAATCATTTTATCGAATAAAATAAAATAAAGGAAATTAGAGATGTTAAACTTCGAACATTTGATTTTGATATCACCAAAGCTACGTTCTCTCTGAATTTGGAAGTTTGGACTTTGAAACTAAAACCCTATGTAATCTGAATTCGAGCGCTTTACAAGAGAATTATTTTAACCATTTTCTATTGTTTCCAATTCCAAATTGGACAAAGTTGCCTCGTTACTGGCCCACATAAAGGAATATATTGTACTTTATGCTTCTGTAAAATTTATTTAACATGTAACTTGTTTAATTTCAGAAATGAATTTAGTACATAATAATTTCAGAAAATGTTGAAAACATAATTTTTTTTATCGTACAATTTGCCATATCACTATAAACAATTTCAGTAAATACTAATGATTAGTGTCTTATTCACCTCTGAATGAATTAGTAGAATTTCTCTATTTGAGATTTGGAAGGAATACCCTAGCCTGGGGGTAGACTATATTAAAGCGTGGTATGGTTCTTTGAACCAGTTTCCAAAGCTGGAATCGAACTCACTCAGAGAAGGTACATGTTTCTTGTATTATCGACAGAGTACATAGATCAGGGTTTTATTATTCAGAGGCCAAGTGGAACGCAACGCAGTAATTTCCGTAGTAGGCAACTCTCATTCTCTGCAGCAGGTTCGTACGTCGTCCAGGAAAGTTTCCTCGTTTTCCCACTTCCCGAGCGCGCACGTACTAATCCGTTACTCGTAATTAGAGTCGGATTGGCAATGGTTTAATCCCTCAACGTCAGTGCATTGGGAGAGTGAATTCAAGAGTATGGGTGAAGGTTGAGGGTGAAAAGTGGAGAAAGGGGGAAAGGCGTCGTTCCTAGTACGAAGGAATCCACTATTGCAACCTCCTTTAGTTCGGCCGACACTTTGAGTAATAAGATAGGAGGCGTCTCTACTTCGTCCGAGCTAGCAAGATAACGTCATTGCGAACCAAATGGACCGACATATAGATAAGGGATAATTAGGGGAAAGGAGACAGACGGCGTTCAGCACTGGGTTGATGTAGGGTGGAGAGGCCGGAAGGTGTGGAGGAATGAGGAATGGGAGTCTACAATGAGAGGCAGTCTACATATTCTATCCGATCCTTCCCACCTGCATCCCTTCGCACAGCATCCAACCTGTCACCCTTTGCTTTCTAGTGAAACCGACCTTACCGATGAAACGACCGTAATGTGTTCCATTACTCGAGATTTCCCACGTTTGTACCGACTTCTCCCGGAAGTATCAGACCTTTGGATGAAAACCTTTCCTGGTTGTGTTCGGAAAGGGATGGGAGACTTCCCGTGATGTCGAGGGATATCAACGCCTTGTATGGAAATGCAGCCTTTCGTGTAATGCCCGTTTCCGTGGAATGTGATACTTCTGTTGTGCCAGTGCGCCAATATTCCTGTGGTAAAAGTACCTGACACCTTGAGTTCCTTTTTGCATTTTCACGGTTGGGTAATATTTTCCTTTTTTGAGTGGTGTAATATGGCAACTGTAAGAGGTTTAGAAATGTCTTTGCCAAATATGATTTCAGTGCAGGATTTGCAATTTGTATCAGGAGACGAATCTCTGTAAGGGAGCTGAAAAATAATACACTTTGTATAATATGGAGACGTTTAAAAACTAATTCATGCTATTTTTAACGCTTTTTCCACCTCTCTTCTTCTTCGTCACAGATAATCAAACAAAGTTTAATGCCCATAAAGTGACTTCACGAATAAGAAAATACCGCCTAATTTGAGTGAAACTTTTTTCTTCGATTTCATTTAATAATTGTCTCAAATAAAATACAAACATACAAAGATAATATTTTAACATACTTCACAGCACAAAATACTTCCAAAGCAGTGGAAATGGTTTCTTTTTTGTAAATATAGAGGAATTACAGGAAGATAAATTCTTCAAAATAAATTATATTTATAAGTAACATACTAAATTTAATAACAGAATAGTTCATTTTTAACCAACAACGATTAATTTTCTACCAAAGGAGATGAATTAAAAAGCTAAATAGTCAATTTTTTTCTTAAACCACTAAAGTTTGAACTCGAAAAAATGTATTTTCAATTTAGAAAGATGATTTCCCAACAAAATGGTTGTAGAAGATAGTTGAATTTTCAATCTAAGAAGAGGAATGTTCAACAAAACAGTTAAGTTTTGAATGCATAATTACATCTATAACAAGATAATTGCATTTTTTAAATAATAATTAAAATGTTCAACAAAATGTTTCATTTTTTAAAGAAAATGTAATAGTTGCAATTTGTACCAATCAAGAAAATTAATTTTCTAGCAAAGGAGATGAATTAACGATCAAATTGAGCCTCCCGCGATCAAAATGGGACTCGCTCGAAATGTCTTCGTTTCAGTGGACCTCTTGGTTATTCTCGTTCTTGATTTTTTTAAGTCGGCTTTTTATTTTCTTTAATGCATATCTTAATAGCAAATTGTATTCCACATATTTTTGTTCCTTGAAAAAAGTTTCTAACTCTTTTAGTTTTCGAGATAATCACGAAATTGTTACTTTTTGACAACATTGGAAATCATTAGATTTTTGCGTTCCGCTCGCTCTAGCTTCTTTAATAATAGGATTATTCCCGACTCAAGTCGTAAATTGCGCATTGACACTTTCAAACGCATCGTTTCGCTGACGAATTTCGAAAAAACTTAAACTTATCGTTATTAAAAATTCGAGGAGGGTTCAAAGAAGTTTTTTGGAAAATAACAAGTAATTCTGAGTAGTGGTTTACCAATGACAATTAATAAAAGACCTGACGCTCGACCGACACAGTGCGAGCTTGTTCTAAGGATGTGCCTAGCGGAGGCGAAGATCTTGCCTGTTGACACCACGATCAACACATAGCACGATTTTTTGCCATTTACCGTACATGGAAAGTAGAATACAAGAGCACAAAGAAGTTTGAGAATATGCTTTCTTCCATTCTTTCTGTTGCTCATTTCTTTTCAAGTTTATATTATATTCGGAAATATGAAAATCGAAACTCTAAGTACGCACAAAGTACTTTATCAATTTTCTTTTCTTTCTCAAAACTCTTCGTTCCTTGAGTACGAACTTCTTAACACAGTGAAATAAAAAAATCTTACCATGATTGCTACAAGAAAAATAAAAAGATGTGAAGAGTCATGGATTAAAAATAAGAAGAAATGTTCGAGACATGGTATGATCGTAAACCGTCATTTAAATCTTAGAATATATTCAACCAACTCAATGTCAACTACAAAATTTTTTTGTAAATGTTTCTCGTAAATTTCCAAATTTGGATAGACGTTGCAGTGAAAATTAAAAATGTTTTAATTTTGATATGCCAAAAGATAAAATTTCTTCATGTTCAGTTATGAATTTAGTTCTCATGAATTCATTTTTCATATTATAGGGAAAAGAATATGTTACAAAATCAAAATCATGAGAGGCTGGCATAACTAATAGAATAGATCTAGAGAAATCTTTCAAAATTAAAGAGAGTTGTGCAGGCAAAAGTGCTACGAAAAAATTCCAGTTGATGAACAGAAAACAGTTCACAAACTGGACTAGAAAAATCCTTAGAACAAGCTCGCACGTATATCGGTCGAGCGTCAGGTCTTTACCTAATTTTTGTTGGTAAAACACAAGTTGGAATTACTTGCCGTTTTCCAGGAAACTTCTTTGAACCCTCCTCGAATTTTTGGTAACAATAAGTTTAAGTTTTTTCGAAATTAATAAAAAATGTTTAGCCGAAAAATCAAAATTCTCAATTGCGCTCGAACGTTACCCCCACCTTATATACTCCGCGTTGACCAAGGGAGATTTCTGAGCATTGCCACTCATTAGGGCGCTCGTGATTAAAATAAATCTACGTATGTATTGTACTTAAGTACATTTATATTGCACATAGTGGCAAGTATGCATTGAGAAATAATTCTGTACTGCAATTATAAAATCATATATAAATTAATATCCGCTATACAATAATTTTTTCGAATGAAGGAAATTACATTTTTCGTTAAAAGACATATATATTAGTACATACATAGTTTGATAATCAAATTCCTCACTGTAATCCGAAGGAACATTTTTTTTATTCGAAAAACTTGAATCATATTCGTTTTTTCTTTTCTGTTAATCAAAAAATTGCAAATTTACAAATTATATACAAGTTTACAAATGATTTAAAAATGAGTGTGGAATGTATTTCACATGAAACGGTGAGCTTGTATCCCGTATACCACAAACGCTTTTCGAGCAACAGGGCTACTCCCCCCCCCCCAAATTTTCCATTTTCGGAGAAAGAAAATCCGTGATTTTTTTATAAATTCAAACATTAAAGGATTAAAGAGGAATGGCTACGAAATAAAACCATACTAATCACTTATATTTTTAACCCACCCTTACACCCCCTCCCTCCACAGCGCACCAAATATGGCCCAGGAATTCAAACACTATACATTTTTACGTAAGACTGGTTATTTTCAGCAATTTCTATCCGGTTTTTTTCATAAAAATAATTACTAATTTACAACTTGAATATCTCCCATGACTTTCAAAAAAATTTTTGATTGTTTAAACAACTGTAACTTATTTAAACAATTATTTTTTCTAGAAAATGTAAACAAATCGTATTTTTTATTGAAAGGTAAAAGTTAGTCATTGTTTAAAGTATTACGTTTTTCCAAAAGCATTATCAATTATTTACATCATTAATTATTGTTCATTTTCAAAAGATATTTAAAAAAAGACAGAGATGTGCGCTTATTTCTCAAGTTGGTATCCTATGTTAGTTCTTTTTTCTCGAATAATTACGTAATTTTCATACACTTCTTCTAATGCATTACAAATTTCTATTTGTTTAAAAAGATTTTACTTGCTCAAGCAGCTCTCATTCGAAAAC
>JAAAKG020062712.1:3036-17756 GCA_010014905.2 Druon quercuslanigerum | reverse complement strand
TTTGTAAATAGTAGAGTAAGTGGGGTGTAGCGTAGATTGCCTCCCCGTGGTGCACCCTGGGTAAAGCTAAATAATCTGCATTAATAATTTAATGTTGTGTCTAAAACTTGTAAATACATACTTCAAAGGTATTTCTGTAACCGTGGAGCTAATTCAAAATAGCCATTCCACTGAAAAACCTCAAAAATCCTAATTGCATCTTGTTTCTCAATGAAAGTAGGTCCTGCTTTAAGGTCAGGCCCAGAGCCTAGATCAAGGGTTCTAAGGTATATTCAACTTCATATATTTGGGCAATTTTTTAAAATAAAGTTTGATGGCCTGCGTTAATTAAGAACAGGTTGAAATACAAGGGACTCTGGTCAAGTACGTGAATTCACATGTAAATCTTTAATGTAAAGTGACGATTATCTTGAGATTTATTAGCTCTTTCAAAAAACTGTTTCACAGAGTTATAAGGCACACTAAGAACATTAATGTCACGCAGTATCAAGCAGATCGGTTCGGGTCCAAAAAGCGGCCTTACTGACACCCCTCCTTTGTCATTCTTTAAAGTTTTATGTCGAAAAAGCGAAAAGGAATCTAACAATGTTTTTGCAGCCTTATTATCTTTTGATATTTTTTAGACTGAGCTTAGGTCTTAGCCAGATTATTATAAATTTCTAGAAATAATTAGAAACTTTCAAAAAATTCCCCTTAATTCCGTTTAAATCCCTGTTTGAAGTATTATGTATACCTTACAGGGATTAGAACCACATAGTACGAGAGCTGATAGCTGATAGCAGTACAGTATATTTACAGTTTCGTGAGTTAAGGGTTTGTGGATTTGGCATTTTTGGGTTTGGAGTTTAAGGGTTTGTAGGTTTGGGTTTTGAAGTTTGCGGTGCATCTAGATTCAGCACATGACCTGCTTCAAGCCAAAAGATGTGAAGAACAAATCTGTCGAAGAAAATGCTTGTATCGGGCTTCAAAAGACTCCTCAACTAATATTACGTTCTGAATTCGGATTTGCGGCACGGTCAGGTATGTATAGGTCTCTCCAGCGCTAAGATGTCTAATAAAACTCACGTCCACAAAGTCAGGATCCTCGGCAACGTCAATAATTTTTTCTTGCTTCAAATGCAAAAAAGCAGAGGAATAATGGCATCACTCTGAAAGACGCCCCTCTAGAAGGGACGTTTTTCGCTGTCACACTATATTTTTTAGATCAGATATTAAATCTAGTTTCCCGCAGGGGCAATCATTATTCTATGTATCTTACTTTGTGTGGACGAACCTTCAAACTTTCCAATATACCAATGATAAGTTTACAAGAAGCTAGATCGAAAGCTTGCCTTTAGTTAATCCAGGCAATAGGCAAGATGCGCTGATGGACAGCTGCGTATTTACTGACGCACCTGCCAATGGGCAGGTTTTCTCGGCAGCCTATGTTGGTATAATAAAAAATTAAAACGCATTTAGTGCATATATTTAGATTTGGAAAATATACATAATATTCAAAAAGGACCTTTGAAAATGGGTCACTTTTCTGCTAGTGCGGCCCATGCATTATATTATACGAGCCGCATACTGTTAAAGTTGATTTATTCGCCTATCTCAGCATAACGAATGTTTGTTAGCCCAAATCATTGGAAAAATCTATTATTGAGAGGATCCTCAGGCGAAATTGGTAAAATCTCGTCGGCAATGTTGCCTCTTATGCGTATTTTAACTCTTTCGTAGACATTGTGAAGATCCGCTCTAGGCACCGTGAATGGGAGCAGACGTCCACCTGTGATTTTCCCAATGAAGTATTCATGATTCTGATCTACTCCTACATCATAAGAGTTTGCTTGTAAAGAGTAACTTCGACCAGAACTAAACATACTTTCGTAATGACGAACATTTTGAATAAGAATGGGAGAAGGATGAACCGCCTCAAGTTTGTGTGGCCAAGTTGATTCTGCAAAAAAAAAGTTTAAGTATTAAAATAATTATTGTATTAATGATCAAATTATGAAATATACGAATATACGAATATACGAATTTCACAAATAACGCTATGCCTAAACTTGATTGTGATACATTCTCGCTATAAAAATCTAAAATACTTTATTGTTATTATAATTTCGTTTTATCTTGTATAGGCGCAGCCTTTTAAAATGCCAATAATTGCTGTAACTCCTTCCTACTCTTTTTCTCCTTTCCTTCTAGAAAACTGGCAATTGCATTCAGAACCCCGTATGATCCTAGTATCTTGGACTAACTTTCTTAGTCTTTCATCCGCGACAACAAAGTCAATTATATTGTGGCTATTTCCTTTACATTAAGTGTACTTGTGTATCATTTTATGCCTAAACCAAGTATTTGTTATAAACATGCCTCCTTTCTGAGCATAAGTCAAATAACTTATCTCCATTATAGTTTGTTCTTGGATCCATAAAGATTACCTAGAACTCTTTCTGTATTCTGATTTTGGATGCCCACCCATCCATTCATATCTCCTAGCAGAATTATTCCTCTACCATGATTGCAAATATTTATTGTGTCATCTTAAATATCCCAGAAGGCGTCTTTTACTTATCTGGGATCACTATCAACTGACGCGTATTATGCTATAATAAATAATCTTCCGATTCCTGCTTTCATTCTGGTCTACAGCAGTCTGGGAGATACGAAATCATGATCTCCGAGATGCTGCTTTGCCCTTTCACTCAAAATCAGACCTACACTTTGCCCAGCCTATGATTCATTATCTACTTCTGACGATATTTTAAATCCGCACGAATAAAATATTTAGTTTCCTTACGAGCATAGATTCTCGTAATTTTTTAATCTTGAGAACAATCACCCCTCTCCCCCCTCCAGCATTCCGAAAACCCGGTCTCCGTTCGTCCCCTGAAACTTCACCTTTGTATTTAACATGTGCAAGCCTTTTGTCAATTAAAGTTTCCGTCCATTCCAAAGCTATTCTATTGTTTGTATTACTAATTGTTTAGAGTATACGCCCCTATACCACCTTTATGCTACAAGTTTATTTTGCGAGTCGAAATCATGTCCAAGTTAAGTAGTAATTCGCCATACGGTGCAGACTGTTGTTATAACGTTCCTCCCACCAAACATTTGTTAATAAGGGCGGGTTGGAACAGGTGGATTGGAATCGAAAGAGTCGTCTTAGGTTTGTGAATTTACACTGAGAAGGTGACCAGCCTTCAGCAGTAAATGATCAAATTAATTTGTCTTTGGGACGCTTGTTGAATATTCTAGATTTCCATCCTGCAGTATGCAGTTCAACTGAATCTGGATTTGTATTGTATGGCAATTTATGGCAAGACGAGGAAGATCTATGATGAGCTTTTAAACGACAACTCTAGATCCTCTGTACAATAAAATGGTGGTTGCGCAATTTATATACGAACACAATATTCATAAATTAAGGAAAAAAATATATTGCAATTAATAATGCACTTCAAATTATAGGTATTATGATACTTACTAATAGAATTGGGGTAAATCGCTAAAGTAAAACACAGCAAACCAATCATGGTTCTTAATTTTGTCAAACAAACAAAACCCACTGTTGAATAATCTGAATACTGGTAAGAGAATAACTACAGAATAAGATGCAATTGGCAATATTCTCTGTCTGTTTGTTTTTGTATTTATCTTAGATAAACCATGTTTCGCTCAGACTTCAATCGCAAAAGCACTTAAGACTAAGGCAATTATTATCTAACATTTATAGAGACCAGAATGACGTCATACGCAATATACCGAATAATTCAACCGGGCAACGTTTCCAGTTCTAAATGAATTGTTTTAAATTTTTAGAATCCCTGGCATATATCATTCGTTATATCCAACAAACAAAACCTTCATAACATTACATCTTATTTAGTCTTACTTTAATAGAGAATCCTAAGAAATCCATAGTAAATTTTAGATCATTCGTTGTCTACTTCAAATAATTCTAGAAACACAGAAGTATTCTCGATTATTTCAAGAAATCGTAGAATTTCTCAATTTCTTAAAAGTATAGGATCACCCTAGAATTAATAATTATTATTAATTAGTTCTAATATTTACATTATTTCTCGTGAAGCTATTTAAGGTTTTGAAATCAATCTTGAGATTGAGATCAGTGTACATCAGTTTAAAATCTCATAAAATTCTGTTGCTACTTTGAGTGTCTTCAATTGAATAGCAATCGTTTATTTTGAATCCTGAAAAAGGTTATAAGCATGGGCATAAGACAAAAGCCATTTGATTGCTCAGAAATTTTAAATGACATGGTGCAATTCGAACAGTTTAGGTTTGTTGAAGCTCTCAGTAGAGACACGGTGAGTCACACCTATGTCCAAGTCTAACGACTATAAGATAGGCGGTCACAGAACAGGGTGAAATCAAAACGACAGGACGGCGAAACCTTGGTGTGTCTTGAGAAAAGGATGTTAGCTTTGTGGATCCGTCTCGCAAGTGCCTTGGCATATTTTTGGCATGCGAGTATTACTTTAAGGTTACGAACAAGTGATAGTTGCGCACCTCCAAGAACAGAGAGCACAATGACAATTATTCTAACCGAATATTTTCGGTACATTCGTCCCAGCTCCCTTTTGTGGCCTTGATACCTCTTCTCCTTTTCCTTCTACTTGGGAGTGATGTTGTAGTCGGCCGGATCCGAGAATTTGATCACGAATATAGTTCATTTCTCGAAGTATTGGAGAACGATGTCAGGCCCTATAAGTGCACTTTTAGTTGTGGAAAATTGACGCTATCTCTCTGCGAGAGTTCGGAAGGGTAGCGTCGCGGCCAACTGCGTAAGAGCGGCAAGGAAGGTAATAAAGAAGTCTTAGAGCCGCATAATGTCTGTAGAGATACGTCGCTCCCGCGTAGGTGGGACAGCTTAATAATATGCGTTCTAGATATTCAGTTAAAATTCTGGCTTCAGGTGGACTCCTTCAGGGATAATAATTCCTGAATCTAGCTTTGAGATACACTCATGTATGTACAGGTCTCTCCAGCAACAAGATGTCTAATAATACTTATATCCACAAGCTCAAGGTCTTTAGGAACTCTACCAGAAGCATATATCTTTAGGTCATCCATATAAAATACATGAGAGATCTTATGTTCGCGATGATTGATGTTGCTACAGAGGTATTAAGAAGAATTTCATAGTACCAGAGATAAAGGCAGAATTAAGATGCAAAAAAACAGAGGTCTTATTGTATTTCCCTAAAAGACGCCCCTCTTGAAGGCGACGTTGTTTGTTGTCACACTATATACTATAGTACTTTTCCAGGGAGGGCAATGCATTCAGAAAATTGAAGTTTCGCGGCTAAACCGAGCATCTGGTGGAAATTATTAGGCTCGATTATTTACCAGCTTCTAACTTAGGTCGCTCTTACTTACGACCCGTAATATTTCGAGAAGAGCGGGGATTCGTTGCCGGCTGTAGTAGAGACGTAGACTACTTAAAGATCCAAAAAGAGGAGGCAGCTAGGGACACGAAACTGGCAATTGATCTGCCGGTCGAAGACATTATGTTGTGAAGCGAGAATGAATGAGAATGAACTTATATTGCTAATTGATTGTCGGGCATCCCGATAGTTTTTGAAAGGGGTTTTTGGGAAAAACGCTAATGACTACATCATTACGTAAGATGATTGACCCGAAAAAAGTATTATGCACGTAGCCAATGGCACGACGTAGAATGTGTTAAGTCGTGCTTTCCTTCCAGTGGAGCTGGACGGTGTAAAACAATAAGTTGTTTTTCGCAAAGCAAGCAGAGTTACAACTAATTTAATTCTGCGGTGGGATTTCATGCGGCAAATCGGTCTTATTCAAAATGGCTTTAGGGATTCATGGTATCTGACAAAGCGTCCCAGTGAGAATCAAATGATGCACGGTGGTAATAGGGACAAAGCGACAATAAAGGCAGAAGAGATCGCGGATCAGGAAATGTATTTCGGTATAGTCGAGTTGTCGGAAGCTGAAGAAACACAACCACCTTATTAAAACAAAAACTTGATGTCCACGGACATCCGCCGGTAAAAAAGAGACACTACCGGGTTTCATCGGTCCTAATGAGGGCTATCTATCACAAGGTGGATCACATCTTAAAAGAAGACTTTATCGAGCAGTTGAAATCAGAATGGTCTAGTCCCGTTGTTATTTTCCAAAAGCCCAACGGTACTTAGCGCATTTATGTCGAGTATCGCAAAGTCAACTAGGTTTTCTAGGGTGACGCATACCCGCTTTTGTTCATCAAAGACATTCTCGATAAGCTAAGATCGGCTCACTAAATTTCCACGATTGATTTGAGTTGAGCATACTATAACGAAATCTATGATGCGTGCCTTCGTGGATAAGAATCAACGCAACATTAAAAATACAGCGAGGCTGATAACCAATATACAAGGGAAATAATTGATCATAAGAAAATCACTAATTTTGAGGACTCAAATACCATCACAAAAAGAACCTTAGGTGGAAAACTGACCAAAGAATAGCTTTTAAGTAAGAAATTAGAGGATGATATTAAAATTACATTCAGAATACTGAAGATGTGTGAGAGTCAGTCTGTATCTCAACGTTTCTTGTCCTTTTTTTCTATATAATATATAATTAAAACATAATTTCAATATTCCGGGCCTGGCGCGAAACTGCATTGATCATTTTCACGATCAGTTGATGCAAATTGATTGTACTATAAAAATAGGAGAAGCAAAAAAAGCATGTGGAATTTTTTTAACTTGTCAATTTCCTTTCTTTGGGCAATAAGGAGATGGGCAGTTAAGGAAAGAAGGAGAAGTCAGCAGAAATAAAGAAATGGAAAGTAATGCAAATGAGGGGAAATGGAGGAGGAGGAGTAGGAACGATGAAGTAGTGTGGTCAGGGGAAGTGAGGTCGAATAAGTGAAATAACGGTTTGTGAATAGAAGAAGTGAAAGAAAATAATCCATTGAAAAGTGAGGAATAATCAGAATGGAAGTATGGGAAGTACAGTGAAATGAAAGGAAGCAAGGGAAATTCTTCGCAGTGAGGGTAACTCTAAAAAATCAAGTGAGGGAAGTAGACCGGATGTAGGGAAATGGGTCGGTCAACTGTGGAAGCGAGGTGAGGAAGTATAGAAGAAGGAAGTTAAATAAGGGATACTGGAAAAAGGGTCAACCTAATTACCATCTTAACAGGCTACAAAATTGTTGTATGTAATCCATCATCTAAATATATTATAATCCATAAAAAGGAATTTGTTTTGGACAATATTCTTTTTTATTTACATTTCATTATGCGAAATTACGTAAATGATAAGCAATACAAATACAGATAAAAATAAGTTTCTTGTTACTATTTATAATATAACATTTTTCGCTGATAATATGAAAAACCTGAACTATTTAAGTAATTAAGATTACCAAAATGTAATCAATAGAGAAACCACACACTCTTCAAGTTCAATTATTCAGGTATCTCGACAAAACGAACGTTCCGGATTCCGAATACCTTACGAAATCGATCATTAAGAGGATCCTCTTTCGATATTGGTACAATCTCGTTGGCAATGTTACCATTTATGCGTATTTTAACTCTTTCATACTGATTATTTGAACCCAGTCTAGGAGCCATAAATGGAAGCAAAATATTTGTGTTTGTAATTAGTCCAATGATGTACTCGCCTTTCTCATCTGTTCCTGCGTCGTGAAAGCCTGTACCAACAAAGTGATAATCACCTAGAGTAACGGAACTTTCATAATGATACACGTGAAGTTCAATTGGAAAAGGATGCACTGCGGCAACTTTAGAATGTGGCCAAGCTAATTCTGCAAAAAAAAGTATAAGTAGGAATTTGATTGTTAATTCTTGATTATTGATTATATTAACTGACTAACTGAGTAATTCGTAAATAATTTGGCTAGTCACTGACCAAATTCTAATAGTAAGGAAAAGTTGCCCATACCCTACCAGAAGAAGCAAAATTGTATTTCGGCTGGACAACATCTTGTGTTCGATACCTGGGCTTGAAATTTCGAAACTTTGACTTACATCGTATAAATACCAGCGACAGGAGCAAGATTAGGCGTGCCAAAAAAAACTTTGGGAATTAACTGTAAAGAAAAAAGCTCATTGGCTCTCTCTATGGACTGCACTTTGACGGGCGTAAGGAAAAAGCAATCGCACAATTCAGGGATTGTGCAAAATACTAGTTTATGGTTATCAAAGGGGAGAAAGTGTTTCTTGCGGCGGAGCCTGGTTTGCGATATATTGTTCACGTTTCCCATCGTTTCGGTACAGACAATGCTCAATGTCAGATCACATTCATACATTCAGCCACCTTGAAGCCAATTCTGTGTACCTGCAGAACCTGTAAGTTGCTGGTTCAGATAGAGACAATGTAAATCCAGACTGTAAAGGTGGAGTCATTCTTAAAATGTAAGTAAAGTTAACAAGGCCACTTCAGTGGTTGTTTTGCACCCTTCGCTTCAATGAGCGCCCATTTTTTGCTCTTTTCGAGCACGTCGATGATGTTTCACCTAGTCTAAATAGTTACGCAGGCCGGACAGGTTTGCAGCTCTCAGAGTGCGAGCCGTTGTCTCTAGCTGAATTTGTAAGTCTTCCATCATTTTAATTACCAGTTGAAGTGATAGATTCTACAAAACCGGATGTATCCAAGCTGGATCCAGGCTCCCTCTGTGGATCTCTATGGCTAACCCGTGCAAACAGAATTTTAAAGTTATACATTTAAACAATTAAACTGACAGAAAAGTTTATACCTTACAGTTTGTTCACTTTGTGGTTCACAATAAGTTTTTATAGTTTAGTCAAGGATGGATCTAGGCATAATACTTTTCCAACAATCTGCGTGAAATAGTCGATTCATCTATTCAGCAAAATGCTTAATTTGCTTTTTCCTGTTGAGCATGATGATAGATGAACCGTCAGAAGTGAGAATGTTGGATTTGACCGCCTTGTGGCCGCCAGGGAGACGGAGACTGGACCTGCAAATAAAAGAGTCAGGTACAAGGTTGTGCCACAAGTCAACTTTAAAGCAACAAATTACTATGATATGATTGAGTGGTAGACCATTACCTCACCCGTACCACTACTTCTTCGCAGAGTATTTAATGAAAAAATCGTCTCTGGAGAGAACCTTTAAGTTGGTGTCTGATGCATCTTAATCAGTATATGGCTTGCAGTCACGGGATGTTCATATTAGAACTACATTAAAATCTAGACTAGAATTACAAAAAAGAACATAAAGTGAGATGTTACCACTTGATTTGAATCCGACTTGGGCTGAAACAAACCCAGCAAATGCTTGGTAGGTTGGTTTGGGCTTGGGAGGTTATCTGAGAGCTGCAACAGCTTTACCGCTTGCGCTGCAGCAAGGTTTCAACCTTTAAGTCATCAGATTTTTGATGAAGATGTTACTCTGGTATTTACACGATTTTAATTAAATTTTCGAAATTTGAAGCCGAGGTATGGAACAAAAAATATTCTTTGATTGGAAAAAAATTTGCAAACAGACGACCTGTATGGTAGGGCAACTTTTTCGCAGTAAAAGAATTCAGCACACGAAAAAAACAGACAAGCGGACCGCCCTATCAATGCCTTAAAGTTAATGTTCCAGAATTTGAATTAAAAAAATTTCACTTATTTTCAGATTAAGAATCAGAGAGAGCTCCTGGATCACAAATGTGAAAAGTTAGCATTCTAAAGATGGGCAAAATTGGTGTTTTACAAAAAACGTTTCTTTGACGACAAATCATAATTCATGCAGTATGGCGATAGTTTGAAATTTTTATTTAACGCGATTGTCTATAGTTGGAAACGAATGTTCTTTTCATTGATAGAGAAACAAAATTTGGATAAGCTTAAGAAATAAGTATACTGGAAATAAGAATGTACCTAAAATTATAGATAGTATTATATTTACCGATAGAATTAGAAAAAATTAATAATGTAAAACACAGAAAACCAATCCTCTTTCTCATTTTTGTAAAATAAAGAAAACCCACTTTTAAGGAATTTTAATGAGACTAACTGCCGACAATAATCATTAAAATTCTTGAATGTAAATATACTGACACGTGTCGCAGATGTATTTTACATTAATGATATTTGTACAATTTAGAGGGCACATAATTTTTTATCACGCAGTAGAAGAATTAGTATTTTTGGAAGATAGGATAATTTTTTTCTTTTGAATTCAAAAGAAGTTAAATTCATTTACACAGTACGCAATTTATAGTTAGGTAGAATAGGAAAATTAAAAAACAATGCAGAATAACTAATTACAAATCAAATACAATCAGGTTATTAATCGATAAATTGAGCTATTTTCGACTAGTCATTAGAGAATCACTGTTGGGATGAAACGAGTTGTCTTACGAAAGAACAATTTCGAGATTAAAGAAAGTTCATTAACAAAGATGAGCCAGAATTGTTGTTTTATCAAAATCATCGTGTCTTCATTTTTATAGAGAAAAAAATTCGCTAGGGCATAACAGAGCATACCAATCATGGTTGTCATTTTTGTAAATCAGAGAACAGTCGCTTTTGAACATAGAGAGTATATAGAAACCAGAATTACCCGTCAGGAATTTTTTGTTTTAAAGAAGTTGCAACAAAAATTAACCATATTTACTGAAAAGGAACCCAAAACGATAAATAAGCTCTAAATGATACCTTAGTTGGTGTTCTAAAGGATCCCAATTGTAATTGATTTTTTTTTATAAAGAGCCTATGTTCCACTTTGCCTACCTCGCCCTTTTGTTTAATTAATAACATACTTTCGTCACCAAAAAAAAAATTGACTGCTTTACGGAAGTATTTCTTTAAATCATTAAAACCGATTTGATGCTAAATCATGATGCAATAAAAAATCTCCTGGATCACAAATAATTCTGCACTCTCAGGATAATCTTTTGGTTTGTATAAAAACACATTTTTTATAAACTTATAAA
The DNA here is from genome assembly GCA_010014905.2 of Druon quercuslanigerum. Taxonomy (NCBI): domain Eukaryota; kingdom Metazoa; phylum Arthropoda; class Insecta; order Hymenoptera; family Cynipidae; genus Druon; species Druon quercuslanigerum. Next base: position 6,814 of record JAAAKG020062712.1, on the reverse strand, counting down.
ATAAATATACTGTAATTGTAAATTTCCTTAGAATTACAGACAAGAAGATATTTACCGACAGAATTGGGGAAAATTATTAAGGAAAAACACAGCAAACCAATCAAGTTCTTCATTATTCTAAAATTAGAAAAACCCACTTTTTAAGAATTTTATTCCAACTATCTGCCGAATATAAACTTTAAAATATTTTACTGCGTATTTACTGACACGAGTCGCTATTTTATTTGTCCCTCTAACTTATTTGTATCTCATGAGTTTATTTCTCCAGTATTAATATCTTAAAAATACTTCAGACTTATGATATGTGTACAATTTAAAAACACTAAAATTGCTCATCAGGCAATAAAAATATTAGCCTTTGTTGGCAGCTATGATAGCGTTTAACTGTTGTATCAGATAAAAGTTTCTTTCTTTCACATAGGATGCCATTTTTATTGGAAAGAATAAGAAAATCGAAAAACAATACAAAATGCAAAATTAAAAATTCGATATAATCGGGTCCACAATCATTTTAATTAAGTGCTTAAAATGCTTAAACCATGTGTAACTCATTCTCGTTGAAAAATATATTTGTCATCTTTTGATCGCTTAATCCTAAGTATAATAGCATGCGTCAGTTTGACATATTATAAGATACTGTTTTCACTTGAAGCTGTTTAAATATAATAAAAGTTCTTTATTTTTAATTAGAATTTTAAACTCTCATTTTTGAAATTATAATAGAGAAGTTCCTTTAAAAAGAAACTCAATATAGCTATAGTTTCATTTTTTTAGAATATTGTTAAAAGCAAGCGTTACATGGACAATAGCCGGTCATTGAAGCATTAAAAGGGTTAGGAAAGAAATTATAGAAGAAAGCAAAAAATGGCTTAGTCAATCGGCGATGGTGTAAGTATTGCACTTCTTAATTAGGAACTTGTGGAAGAAATTGTAAAAAGTAAACGCGGAAAAAACCAAGATTCTATCAATGCATAAGGATCTGCTTTTTTTACGATGAGGGGAAATCTTCAAAAAGACACCCAACCTAAGATTTGTCTTAATTAAAAGACAGATTCATAGTATGGGTAGTGTCAAATTCTTACTGACTAAAAACCCTCCTCTTTTCTGCCTACCCAAGTCTCCGGAAAACGCTTTCGCATTACTTCAGAGACTTCGGTCATGGGCCACTGCGCCGAAGCAGCGTTCACCATCCACGATGTTCTCCGTCCTTCGAGTAAATTTACTCATCCATCTCCGGTGACTTTCCTGTTAACCGTCGAGGGAGTACGCCTTAGTGCCAAGTTTCAGCAAACTGACGCCTTGTGCCCCTCCTGACTGCACCGCCAGCAGCATTTGCTCCGGTCTTCTCCTTTACAATCTCGGGATAGGTGGCCAAAATCGTGGCATCGGTAGCACCGGGTTCCAGCAGTCAATGCTTTCACCCGGCAGCTTACCCATCCCACCTTGAGTCTGGCCACTTTCTCTAATATCACTGCAGACGCATAATGCAGTTCGACGAAGGCACGAATGCACCTTCTGATACTCCTCTTTGTAAGATTTATCTTTGGGGAACTACCGACGTGTTCCCCAAGTAAATCCTCGAGTGCTTTCTGCACATCTTCCACCTCAGTTGTTTCAATCAGGTCACAAACCATTAGTTGAGCCCTAGGTATTAGGTGTCTGACGCCACCTTTATCTCCCAACACTCCCTTCAATGCGTCGCCAAAGTTGTCTCTCTCCTCTGGTTTGGCTATAACTTCGAGGAGAACTTCCCCCGCCTTGGGCTGCCGGATGTTTTTGACATCGAGTCCAAGTTGCTTGGGCTTGGCAGACGTCTGCATATCCTTTAGGATGCTCGCATGCGTCTGTCCAGGGGCGGGCTTGATGATGAGAGCCTCGCCGCAAATCCTCCTCTTTTTTCTCCTTCCACCACCGCACGGTTTGACAGTTTGAGCAACTTTTCTAAGGGTAGCAAGTTCCTCTTTCTCCTTTTTCTTCTGCTTTCTACGCTTTCTTCGGCTTTCAACCTCAGTATAGCCTCCTTATATTACTAAATATTTTAACTAATAGAATTTTAGTAGGACTTGTCGGATTAAAATCCTTGGCGGAATGTAGTTTCCGTCCGTAAAATTCTCCGCTAGTCGTCATATGTAGACGCAAGCGCACATGGTCGCAGCACACGCTGAGCATCTTTCCCGATCCGATGAGTCCTACCGAAGTAATTTTCTATTAATTATTATTATCATCTTGCTTTTTTATAATGGAATATGTCAGGCACGATCTTCTCACTTATTTTTAAAAAGTAGAATGCATACTTTCAAACTTTTCAAACTGCTTTACAAATTTCACAACATTTAAATCTTTTTTTTTTTACTATTTTAACAATTTCGAAGGGTCCTGATCGGGGAAATTAAAATTTTATAAAGATTATATTCACCTGTAATGTTAGGGAAAAGCACAAATGTAAAATATATAATAGCAATCATGGTTTTCATTTATGTTCAATATATAGCAACAAATGAATCTTTTTCAGAATTTTGAGTGAATATTACACAAGTCACAATCATATTGGATCTTTTATATTATTTGTACTTTATAAGATTTTTTTTCTACAGTAAATTATTCAAATTTCTTAATATTTGCAACATTATCATATTCGAGTATAATTTAGAGGAAAAAATTAACTTATTACGTAATCGCAAGATTAGTGTTTCTTTGATAGCCATGATAACGTTTGACTTTTTGATCAAAATCTTTCCAAAATTACTTCTTTAAAATTTTAGTGCATATCGCCAACACATTTTTTCAAATACAACAAAAGAAACGAATAAAGAAACATATATGTAGAGGTTCCACAACCAATAAGTTTTATCACGTATTTCCTACAAGAAAAAATATTCTTCATAAAGAAACTTTATTCAAGTTTTGAAAAAGCTCTAACTTCTTGAATTTTTGTCTCATGCAAAAATTTAACAGAGATAGTTTCTAAATATATTTTATATTAAGTGCCGAATGTAAATGAAATTTGCTAATCTGTCAGAAAAATATTTTTTTCTAAACTTTTTTAAAATTGTCAAAACTATATAACTTTTCTAGTTCTTACCAAAATTGAAAATTTTATCGGGATAATTTTGTAAGCCTTCTACTATAATAAACTTTTACAAAAATTTATTTAATTTGAAGGAAAAAAATTTCAAATTTTGAAAATGCTCTAAATTTTTTAGTTTTGGTTAGAAAAGTCTGCTTGATGAACGCTTTCAGAAAAAATGCAATTTAGTTTACAGTATTTTTTATTGATCTCCAAAATGCATCTTCTAATTATAATTTAATCCATAATAATTTCTTTCCTTCGAATTACTTTTTTCAAAAACTTTATTATGCACGATTGTGTAAATAATAAACAATACAAATATAGATAAAAATGATTAAATTAAACTGCTCTAGGACTGGTTATAGTTTAATAATTTCGTTTAACAAAGTTAATTTAATAAGTAATTTATGTAATGAAAATTGCGAAAATAGACACATATGGATGAGAACTTGTCGCATCGAAATGCTCGGAGGGAAGTACTGACAGACTGGCTGGTTCAGGACGAGCCGGTCCTCCACTCTTGATCATGCAGGTCGCAGAAACATAGCTTAGCTACATCTCTGAGTATTAACGTATTTCTGGGTGCGTGCGCCTACCTATCAAGGCTGGCGAAGAAGTTTACGAGTGAGGCTTGCTTCCCTCCGTGGATTTCGTGGCGACGATTCCCAATCCGATGGGCCGTCTAGAGTAGGACTCGTCGGATCGGAA
>JAAAKG020062701.1:0-17756 GCA_010014905.2 Druon quercuslanigerum | reverse complement strand
GCGGGTTGCTGTCTTGAGCCATCCACTATGTCTGAGATTCCATAAAGCATGAACAATGAGTTTACTTGGAACTTCCAGGATTGAAAGTTCATGCCGTTAAACTTCGTTAAGTGTCTTGCGGAGATTTGTTCTTCCGCCATTTTCACTCTCGTGGAAACTGCGCACACACGAGGAAGAGACTGATCAACGATAAATATTTCACTGAATAACTTCGCGTTTCGCGGATTAAACTTACAGCCTTTTAAAACTTATAAAGCTAAGTACTGGGCCCATAACCTGTTGAAGGAAATAAAGTAATGAAAGGCTGAAATTTCAGTAAAAGATACTTTATTCAAATGTACGAGCTGATCGTTTTACACAACCGGGCCGACTGCCCCGCAGAACCCCTTGAGCAGTTAAACCCAGCGCGACAAGATCAGTAGATGGTGGGTCAATCGCAAGCCACGAGAAGTACGATTAAAGGCGCTAAAATCTAAACTTTAACAACATTCACAAAATGCAGGGCAGTATTGCTTCATGAGTAAGGTCAGTATCAAGTGCGGTAATGTCCATCATAATATTCGCCCTTTTGTCGCAACGACTGAACGCTCAGCGTTCAACATTTTGATTTAACTGCATCATTCACTGATTCAGGGCAGAAAGGTTTTTAAATAAGGTCAGTATCAAGTGCGGTAATGTCAATCATAACAATCGCCCTCTTTTCGCAACGATCAAATGCTCAGCGCTTAATATTTTGACCTAACTGAAACATTCACAAAATGTAGGGCAGTAATGCTGCTTGAATAGGCTCAGTATCATGTTCGGTAATGTCAATCATATAAATCGCCAACTTCTCGCAACTTTCAAGCGCAAACCGCTCAATATTTTGACTCAACTGCAACGATCACAAAATTTAGGGCAGTAATGCTGCTTGAATATTGTCAGTATTAAGTGCGGTCATACGAATCATAACAATCGCCTTCTTGTCGCAGCGACTGAACGCTCAGCGCTCAATATTTTGACATTGATGCAACATTCACAAAATGTAGGGCAATAATGCTGCTCAAATAGGGTCAGTATCAAGTGCGGTAATGTGAATAATAAGAGTTGCCCTCTTTTAGCAACGATCGTACGCTTGGTGCTCAATATTTTGAATTGACTGCAACATTTACAAAATTTAGGACAGTTATGCTGCTTGAATATGGTCATTATCAAGTTCGGGAATGACAATCATATAAATCGCCCGTTTCTCGAAACTTTCAAGTGCAAAGCGCTTAATATTTTAAAATAACTGCAACACTCACTGTTTTAGGGCAGCAACAGTGATAAAATAACATCAAGATCAAGTGCAGCCGTTTTGGAATTTACAGTGCTTAGAAATTGCAACGACAGCGACAACGATAGGCACCTTAGTTAAATCCATTTTTTCTCAATTACAGAGTTCGAAAACGTCCAGATTTGATTAAATCGGCGAAAGTCAATTTTCACTTAAAAGCAATACCTTCTCATTGAGATGAAAATGTAATAATAATAACGATATTAATTATTATTATTGTTCATTGACTGCAAATATTTACATAAAATAAAATATTTTAAACATAAACTAAGCATACATGGGTCCCAATTATACCTTTTTGGAGGTTCAAAGTTCAACGCTAATGCCTTTTTTGAGTGCCAGCCCGTGGCACATGTATTTGCTCAGTAGAGTGAAAAACTTTGCAAAATTATAACGTAACAAACTGAATTTTTTTTAATAACGCAAAAATATCCCAAAGAGTTGAAAATTATATCATTTTACGATCTTCGCAGATTTTTTCCATTGAATACTGCACAGAAAAAACTAGAAATACTAAATTTGGCCAGTAATGGGTAAAGACGGTTCGCGTGCAGGGAAAAGTCGACACAGGTGGGGGTAAAGTTATTTAGGGTGCGGGGTAGAGTTGTCTAGGGTACGCTCTAAAGTTAACTATGGCAGGAGTAAAGTCATCTAGTTTTGGGTCCAACATAGGACGGCTAGGCCGCTAGGGTACGGCGGTGCACACGAACTCCGCTCACGGTCAGCCACCCTCCGAACAAAAATCATGAATTCCGCTCGGGACAAAAGTAGGTAGTTTCTCATGAGCACGAACTCCGCTCAAGGGGCTTAAAAGTGCCCCTACCATTTGAATACATTTCAAATTACGTTGTGCAAATTTGTTTGTTTTTAAAATAATTCTGTAACAACACATTCATTTTTAAACAAAACTTTTAATCTATTATTTATAAATGTAAATTACAAAGTATGTATTTATTCATATAAGGGATGTCTATATACACTATAGTCTTCCGCTACGGTTAATTATTCACGTAGTTTATTTACACATGATATGGATTAATAAATAATAATATAATTAACATGACAGTTGTTAGTTTTTTATAAACATACCTTTGGTCAACTTTTTTTTACTTAAATTGGTAAACAATTCTTACAGATAATTTTCCATTTTTTCGGTATCAGCATTCGATAATGGTAATTAAATAATGTATTAAAGAGTGTTTACAAAAAACTATTTTAATCCCTTATTATTACAGTTAAGTTATAACTTAGTAAATGTAAAATTCATTTAGCATTCAAACTATTAATATTTATAGTTTCTTTGGTAAAAACTTTTTAATATTTAATCAATAGAGATCAATAGATATCAATTCTTGGTTCGAAATGTTTTAAGAAATTCAATTTTGCTTAATTTTAAGTATCCCTTTAACTTACTTTTGACCGAAAAATAAGAAACTTTTAGGAACAAATTTGACACAAAGCTCAAAGTTCATTGTAAGCGAAATATTTTCATTTTCAACCAATGGGATGAATTTTTAACAAAAATACTAAATCTTCATTTAAAAAATGAAGTTACAGTTACGCAGTTCAACTATTAACCAAGTAGTTGAATTTTCAACCAAAAAAACTAATAATTCGCATTTCCGTAGACAAAATTCTATCTCCAAACCAATTTTCATTAAAAAATTGGTCAAGACGTGTAATTATTTATGATAAGGTTTTTTTGTTATTACATAAGAAATTGTTGGTTAGTCATAATAAATTGGGAAAAAAGCTCCCAACATAAAAGAAAATTTGCAAAACTGAATCTCTATGAAAACTAATATACATAGTAGAACAGTATAGCAAAGCAGAAGAAGAGGGCGACGCAACTCTAAATGGGCGGAGTTGTTGTGCGCCCCTAATTAGAGCCGCGAGCGGAATTCAGGAAGAACATAAAGAGGGCCCAAAAGCTTGCAGGTGAAACCCTGACCGTGAGCGGAATTCGTGTGCGCCCGGGTACGGGTAAAGTGGGCTAGTAAAAAAAAGATCGGTTAGGGTACAGAGTGAACTTATCATAAGTACGGGCCAAAATGGAGTAAGCTCATTTAAGATACAGGGTGAAGCCGGCTATAGTATTAGGTGAAGTCGGCTAAGTTACTTTTCAGTTGAAAAGTCGTATATTTTGGTGTAAAATGAACTTTTTTGCAGAAAATTAAACGACTTTCTTTATCATTGGTGTAATTCAGTGTAAAATTAATGTTCTTCTTCGAAATTTGTCTGTTGATTAAACGGAATAAAAATAGTTTTCTATTGAAAATTGCGTTTTTAAACTAAAAATGTATCTATTTGTACCTATTCCATGTTTGATGGAAAACGAACTTCTTGGATGAAAATTGATGATTGGTTAAAAATGTTAAACATTTTGCCGAATACTGGTCTCTTTGAGATAATACGTGAATAATCTTTTTTGGTTGAAAATACGGCTGGTTTTAAATTTGCCTTCTTTGGATGAATTTAGCTGTTTTCCTTTCAATAAGATTACGAGGAATTGTACGAGTAAATTATTTTTCTATAAAATTTGAATAGCCTCGGTAATCCGCACCTAAACATAAAATTGTTCATAAATTTCTAGGTACAGGCAGATGGTTTATTGGCATAAATGTAAAGCTTAAATCGCGTAGTGGGGGGGAGGGGGGCGGTACACAGGTAGCTGGGGCGGAATTGACCATCGCCCTAAAAGGTGTTGCTCTCGAAAATTTATGTTAACGATTTTTGAAAAGGTCGTTTCGTCGAGAATCTTTGAAAATAATCCTTTTATGACCGTAGCTCTACCAGATGTATGCCAAACTCATTATGGGTAAACCAACCTACCTTTTTCAAAATCTGTTCCGTTTATGACTTGATGCCTTTATGAACAATTTGTATTAAGATTCCTATGCAGATGCTTTTTTATTTTAGGTTTATACGTGTTGTTAAAAATTCGTCTTTTTGGATTAAAAAAATTAATTCCTTTTGGTAAGAATTCACCTTGTTAGTTGAAAATGTAACATTTCGTTGAAAGTTCAACTACTTCATGGAAAGCATATGTTTCGATTAAAAAATGCAAATAACTCTATTTTTTATTTATTTATGACATAAGGTCGGGGTGAAAATGATACGGATCCTAAAAAGTGGAATTTGTAGTTAAAAAAATAAATGACAATCAAAAAAGACAATGAAGTTTAATGTAAAAAAGAAAAAATTTCAACTTAAAATAAGATTGTTCAGTTTTCATTTAAAACATCAATTTCCAATTGAAAATAAAAATTAAAACAGAAAGAATCATTTTTCACGAAAAAAATCTAAAAAGACAAACTTTCAAAAAAATACGTGGATTGCTGCAAATATTTTTTTAAATAATTTATGATTGATAATACGTGGTGAAATATAACAATTTATAATTTCATAAACAAATTAGATAAATAAATATCAAATTTTGGAAAATCAAGTACAAGGAATAGCTTGAGAATAATGTAAGTTGAGTGTCCAAGTTAGTCGCAAATGTCTCAAACTATTTTAATTTAGCAACCGATTTTTTTCTCTTGCCCAAGATTTTGGATTTGTTTATTTAAACTGTTCATAAACATTTCAATTGTTACAATTCACAAATTATTATCGAAGATATATTATTTTTAAAAAGATTTGCATCAATGGGAAAAATTAAGGGAAATCCGACATTGAAAAATACGTCATAAAGAACAAGGATTTTTAAGTTAAAACGATAAAAAGTAAATAATATGTAACATAGTAATTTTAGTCCATTTTTTTTTACCGTTTAAATTTTATAAATTTTAAATTCTGTGTTTGTGAAACTCAATTTCTTTATAACCTTTATAGACGTTACATTATTATATTTCAAATTAAAGGCATTAATAGTTCAATCATTTTAAATTTATAGAAAATGCTCGTAGAACTAACAATATCTTGTTAATTCTGGTAATTCTTGTTTTAATTTTGTACATTTTTTAAATGAACTGACAGTATAAGCACCTAAAAGTATAAGTCTTTACCTATAAAATGCCGTTGAGATTGCTCATATATAATCTTTTCTTCTCTAAAAAGTTGGTGGTAGCTTTAAGGTGTTATTGAGTTAAGGCAGTATGTGAAAATATGGGTAAAATAAAAAATAAAAATCTCAAACATAGAAAAAAATAACTGACCAAACTCCTTTGAAAATCTAATGGAATAGTGGAAGAGAGCTCATATGGAAACTATAAAGCAAAAACTATCCTAGCTTCCGACAACTAACATTATTTGTAGTATTATGCTATATTTAAATAATATAAATATAAATTTATTTAATACTTTGTCTTATTAAACTATATATAATGTCTTATTATACTTATACTATATCTTATTTTTATGCATAGTTAAATGGCGAGGATATGGAAAGCTACAAATTTATAATCAGTCGCATTAGGCACCGCGATAGTTTAGTACTAGCATGTATTATGATACAACTAATCCATAGTACAGTTTGTACTAGGAGTCGTAATTGTTAATAAGTGCACCATCTTAAAAGAATATTAAGAGCAGGAGTTGATAAATCTATTCAAGACAATTATGATCAGAAAAATAAAACAAAAGCGATCGAGAATACCTATAAAACTCTAAAATTGTGGGCTGTATGGGAGCACGATTAAAAAAAAATTCTTTTTTTGAAACTTTTATGGCAGCTGAAAGGAAAAATTATTTCTGCAATTAATTTTTTTCTGTAAAAAAATTTTTTAAAAAAATAAGAAGTTGGGTTATTAAAATTACTATAAAGAAAGAAACGAGAGAGGGTCGAAAATACGAAGAGTTCATACTTTCGTTATTTCGACAGGTCTGTCGCCATCTACAGGATTTTAGAACCATTCATTCCCCCAACAGTGGCTCTCACCGTAGAGCAAACCTTACCTCTGTGTTCTCACCTTCCAGACAAATTTTCCAAATAGTCATCAGTAGAAAAGCCCTTAGTGACCAGCCGCCTCACGAAAGCACCGTTGGAAAACCAGTAATCATTTTCAACAGTAGCCCAACGGCCCCTTTCAACGGTCTTTCAACGGTTTCCGAACGGTATATTTTCGTAAAGGTTGGCTAGGATAAAACAGGAGTAAAGTTGTGTAGGGTACGGGATAGGGTCAGGTAGGCTGCAGGGTAATGTAAGTTAGGGTACTTCGTAAATTCATCAAAAGTAAGAGGTAAAGTCGGCCAGGATACTGGGTAAGATCAGCTAGAATACGAATTAAAGTTGGTGTTGGAAGCAACAATCATTCATACTTTGGATTCTACAGAGAGACTAATTCTTGTACTCAGGTAGCTATGCAGTAGCTGAGGACTGTAGCCCTTTAGTCATCAGGTTTCAGACTTTAGTCTCTGCCGTGTAATATCTAAATTTATCTGCCTAAAATATATGTATCAATTTCATATACATGTGTGTTCATTTATTTGTTGTTCTCTACTAAGTAATTTACTCTGCCAACAGGATACGGGCCCTGGTATTCAGTTTTAATAATAATAGCAACAATTTATAAACACTTAAAGTGGATAGGCAAATTCTTGGTAAGAACAAGCAAAGAGAGGATGCAGTGAGTGCATAAGGATACAGTGAGCACATAAGGTACAATGAGCATATAAGGATACAGTGAGTGTTTAAGGATACAGTGAGCTAAGTGATAAGCGCACAAGCATATAGTGTGCGCTTGAGGACAAAATGAGTTAAAGATGAAGGAATCCACGGCAACCGAACACAAAATCAAGAAACTTAAGAGTGACAATTACCAGATATGGAAATATAAACTGGAGTTGTTACTGGTTTCAAAAGATCTTTGGGAAGTCATCACTGAGGAAAGACCCTCCAGCACGCCGGAGACAGATTGGAAAAAGAAGGACTCCAAAGTACGTACTAGAATTAGACTATTAGTGGAGAATGATCAGCTCATCCACATAATAAGAGCAAATACAGCAAAAGAAGCTTGGAAAGCGTTACAGGAATATCACGAAAAATCAACCGCAAGTAGCAAGTTATTTTTATTTTAGCGTATTTGTAATCTCAGATTAGAGAAAAACGGCGATATGGAAAAGCACTTAAATACGATGCTGGATCTTATTGATATCGGTAGGAGTATAGACGAAGACATGATTGTTTCTCTAATATTTATAAGCCTGCCAGATTCGTACAACACTCTTATAACAGCTCTGGAGTCAAGCGATGAGAAAGAACTCACGATTTCTTTCGTTAGGAGTTAAGAGCAGCACATTATTCAAGCGAAATGGCGATGAAGGCAAATCTGAGGAAAACTTTCGAGAATCACCAGGTAAATTGTTTTTTTCTGCAACGAAGCTGGCCATTTGAAAAGGAACTGTAGTAAATACCGGAGGGGGCTAGTTGCGCATGTCCCCCTAGCTGTGAGCCATGGACTAGTTGCGCATGGGATCTTCAAGCGACGGATTATGAGGATTATAAGCTCAATGATGGGAAGGTCTTTTTAAGGTATATTGGAGGTGATAAATAGAGCGTGTTTCCATCGTGAAATAAAAGAGTCTTTTTTATGTTACTTGGTGAAGCGTTTACTTTGAAATGCGACTTATTAATCCACTATTTCTACTATGTAATAATTTAATTTTTCCATATTGCTAAAAATTATGCATATTGGAGATCCATTATTTAACGCAAATCTACTGCACCCCCACAAATTCTCAACTTTAAATTTAAAAATATATCCGGCACTCTTTGACATTTTGCATTCAATTTACAGGGTATTGGGTTTAAACTGAAAGCAATGCATCTGAATAGTCTACAGTTCTCCGCCCATTTCTCATTAGGGTCTAGTGATCTGTTGTATACATTATTTATTACACCAGTTCTCAGAAAAATTTCAAAATATCAGGATGAGATTATTTTATTACTGAAGAGGTATTGAATATGCGCAACTCACCTATACGAGTAGAGAACCTTTTTTGAACCAGGGATTAGAGACAGGGCAAAATGCGCAGCTGACCTACGCCCGTAAATACATCAGATGGAAGGCAAATAAGGATAAGGAACAAGTTCGTAAACCTGGAGAGGCTCAGGATTCAGCAAACATCTGCTTCCTGGCAAAAGAAAACGAAATTCACAATGTTCAAGGAGATTGGTTTATAGGCTCAGGGGCATCGATCCATATGGCAAATAACCGAAGATTCTTCTCTGATCTTACCTAATGAAGACAACAGCTCAAGTGGCCAAGAAAGGGGCAAGACTGGAGGTGCACGGCGTGGGATCGGGCGTCATAAACTGTCTTGATGGCTGCGGTAAGCTAGTCAGCATAACCATCAAGGATATCCTTTACGTACCACTGCTGGATGAAAATTTGATTTCGGTGAAGAAAATAACGCAGAAGGATTTTGAAGTATCATTTACCAATGCAGAATGCAGAATCAAGAGATATAGCAAGACATTATGCCAGCACACATGGCATAGACGTTTCGGCCACAGGGATTCCGACGCAGTCTGGGAACTGAAAACGCAGAATTACGGTATTAGAAGGCATGTGAATGCTGTATTAAGGAAAAAATCACTCGGAAACCATTCCCCAAACAATCAAGATCAAATACGGATGAAATACTGGAACTTGTGCACACGGATCTTTGCGGCCCTATGCAAGCCGCTATTCCGGGAAACAAAAGGTATATATTAACGATTATCAACGATTACAGCCGTTTTACTCAAGTCTATTTCATTTAACATAAAAATGAAGCTACTCCTTTAATCAAAGAATATATAGCTTTGGTTTGAATCAAGGAAAGGAGTACATACAGGAGTATATACAGTAGCATACATGCCTGAACAAAAAGGAGTTGCTGAAAGAAAAAATCGACTATTAATTGAAATGGCTCGGTGTATGATGTGTAATGCTGACATTAAAAACAAATTTTGGGAGTAGGCCGTAAATACCGCAAACTATCTTCAAAACAGACAACCGACGAAAAATAAAGAAAAAACTCCTCATGAGTTATGGTATGGGATTAAACCCTGTGTAAATAATTTACAGATATTTGGGTCTACGGCATATCCACACGTGCCAAAAGAAAAAGGAGAAAGTTCGATGCCAAACCTGAGAAATTGATCTTCGTGGGATATTTCAAAGAATCGAAAGGATACCGGCTACTTCATACGAAAACAAATAACATTTAAATCAGCAGAGATGTCATATTTGCAAAGGATAAAATTGTAAAAATAAAAACTTCTAAAGGAAACACTTGTGAAACATCAACAGTTAAAGTAAAGTCAAAGGTCCAGAAAGAAGGTGTCGCGAACGCGAAACTGGAAGAACAAGTACAAATTGCAAAAGCAACAGATGAAGAAGACGAGGATTCCACTGATAACAATACTTAAATTGTGGAAATTGAATCGAAAAATTCATAGGAGGGATCGCTGAGCGTTCAGAAAGAAAATATCAAAGAGGATAATCAAGAAAATCGACAACGATCTGGGAGAGAGAATAAAGGTGTGCCACCCAATCGGTACACAGCAGGATATATTGCCACGCAGACGGACGAAGAACCAAGGGATTTTGAAGAAGCAATGTGTAGTCTCGAAAAAGAAGACTGGAGAAAAACAGCGGAGGAAGAAATCGACTCATAATTCAAAAATGGAACATGGATGCTGGTCGAGCCACCAAAAGATAGAAAGGTAATTGGATTCAAGTGGGTATTCTAACTGAAAAGAGATTCTAAAGAAATAATATCTAAATACAAGGCAGACTGGTAGCACAGGGGTTCTCAAAGGAATGCGGAGTCGATTACGACGAAGTATTTGCACCTGTAGTAAGAGCGAGTACTTTCCGAACTTCCCTATCACTCGCTGGGAAGGAAAGAATGAACGTTTATCACTTCGATGCGAAAACTGCTTTTCTAAACGGAGACCTTAAAAAAACAATATATATGAAACAGCCAGAAGGATTAAAAATTACAGGAAAGGAGCGCATTACGTGCAAATTAAGTAAAAGCCTGTATGGGTTGAAACAGGCAGCGAAAGTCTGGAACGAGAAAGTTGACGAAATTCTACGAGGGCACGGATTTCTTCAAGGAACGGCAGATCCCTGCCTGTACGTCAAGAACACGTAGAATGGGAAGATGTATTTAATTATGTATGTCGATGACATTGTAATAGCCAGCAAAAAGGAAGAGGATGTCATCGAGTAGGGTAAAGCCTTAGGACAATTGTTTAAACTCACGAGTTTAGGAACAATACTTCTCTAGCTTGGAATGGAGGTTGCGCGTGACCAGGAAGGGATGTTTAGTATCAGCCAGAAAAATTTTACTGAGAAGATCTTGAGATCGTTTGGACTGGAAGACGCAAAATCATCGAAAATACCACTGGATACAGGCTACTTGAAGATCGGGGATGACGAGATAATGGATGACAATCAGAAATATCGCAAGTTAATCGGGATGCTGTTGTATGTCTCAGCCAACACCAGACCAGAAATTGTGGCGAGCGTCTCAATATTAAGCCAACATAATGCGGCAGCAACAAAAGTTCATTAGAATACTGCAAAAAAGGTTGCTAGGTATTTAAAAGGATCTGAAGCTGAAACTCGGAAGTACAAATGTAAGCGTATTTCTAGTTGGCTACGCTGACGCTAGCTGGGCGCAAAATAATAAGGACAGAAAATTCAAGATCAATTACGTGTTTAAAATCAATGGAGCCACCATGAGTTGAGCCTGTAAGAAACAAGACTGCGTTGCCTTATCATCTACGGATGCAGAATACATTGCTCTAGCAGAAGCAACTCACCAAGAAATCTGGTTGCAGCGATTACTTAAAGATTTTGGAAGAAAACAAGAAGTGCCAGTACAAATAGAAGAAGACAATGTAAGTTGTCTAAAACTTGCTGATAATAAAAAATTTAGTAAAAGAACCAAGCACATCGCGCCGAAATACCACTACGTGAAGGATATGAAGGAAAAGGACCTGATTCGATACATCTATTGTCCCACGGAGAAAATGCTAGCAGACATGCTCACCAAATCACTTAACCACATAAAGCTGTCAACTTTTCAGAGGGAGTCTGGAAGTTTTCGTTCAGGAAAGGTGTTGGAAGCAACGATGATTCATACTTTGGATTCTACAGAGAGACTAATTCTTGTACTCAGACTTTAGTCTCTGCTTGTCCATTGAAGCATAAAGTCATATTTCGGTTCGGTTTCATTTATTTCACTTTTTTCGTGTAACATCTAAATTTATGTATCTAAAATATATGTATCAATTTAATAAACATGTCTGTTCATTGATTTGTTGTTCTCTGCTAAGTAATTCACTCTGCCAACAATTGGCTATGGTTATGTTATAAAGTCAGCCAATGTGTGGGGTAACTTTAGCTACGGTACGAAGTAAAATCATCTTGGGTATGGGGTAGGGTCAGCTAGGGACTTCACCTACTGCCGTCTTTTGCCCGAAGCTACAAAATCTTTAAATAAATCATCGTTCTTTTTATAAAAGCTATTCGCGTTTTTTTTCCGTGGTGGCAATTCACTGCGCCCACTTTTGTTATTAATCCTTTTAAAAATAAATGACTAACCTATATTATTAAATTTTGTTTAAAATCAATGATTTTTTCTGGCATATGTATTTATCTACATTTGCGGTGTATAAAGAGAGGATGTGAGAGAAAAGTAGCTAGGCAACAGGCAATGAACTTAAGGAAGGATGGTGATGTATAAGGAGGGGTTTAATATTATGGTGATATGAAAAAGGTAAGATAAGGTAAATTTTGTGAGAGAAGGGGGAGTCCTGATATGGTGACTTGAATATGTACATTATGGAGAATGGGGTGTGAATGAGAAGATTGGGTAGGATGAGGATTTGATAGAGAGGAGGAGGAGTGCCTAAGGATATGTGAAGAAAGGAGTCTCAATTCTAAAATCAACCTCAGAGAAATAGTTTTATTATAATATATAGAAAGATTGAAAAATGCAACAAATTTGGAAAATTTTTGAGAGAAAACTGCGTCATTTAAAAAAAATAAGTTTTAGTAATTGTAATTTTGATTTATTTCTAAAGACTATAATAATTAAATTTTGCATGTAATAACATATAATTAAATACAAAATTGTTAAACAATTGTTTTTTACTTTTTTCTGCAATTTATTAATTTGTGTTTTAGTAATTAATTATTAAGATTTGTTAAGTCTAATTCATTGCGAGCAGTTATAAGCTACATTGGTACCATTGAAAAATGTATTAATGTCAAAATACTTTTAATAAAAATAAAACATTTTTTCAAGTTTCTTATTTTAAAATATGTAAAAATCTGACAAAAAATATCTCTATTTGAACGATTTTTGACATTCTTCAGAAACCTATCTTTTCCATCAATTTTTTAAATTACTAATATCTTCTAACTGTTGATAGCATTTCAGTTTTCTTGTGTTGTTTCTTTGAAAAAAATCAGACCCTATTAAGTTGAAAATGAATATGGATAACATTGTAGAATCTGGCCTTATTGATTTTTATTGCCATTTTATTACACAGTTGTTATTTTTTAAACAAATTTTTTTGCCTGAAATTTATGAAAATGTATTATTTTCTGGTAAAAGTGATACATTTGATGAATTTCAAGAATAATATTTCTTTTTTAAGATATTTCGTAATTACTTAAAAAATGTTCATTTATTTACACAATTCTTTCCCTGTTAGTCGTTAAGAGTTAATTTTTCTATAGTCAATAACACAACTAACAAATGTTAAAAGTAATATTTTTGGTTTGGGAATTTCGCAATTGTTTAAATCAATTTTCATTCTTTCAATCAATTGTTTCATCCTTTAAATCGTAAAGTAATTTTTTTCATTAATGTCGATGGTATTAAATGTTAAAAGTGATATTTTTAGTAAAACAAATAATATCACTTGCCCTTTTTTATACAAAAGATGAAGAAAATTCAAGTTTAAAAAAATTATTATTGTTCAAACGATCAGTGAACAAGTTTTAAAATACGAAAATACTGAATAATAAGCGGCAATAAACGGCTTTCTATCTTTATTTGTTCTTAAAATAATGTTTTTGTAAAGAAGTCTCCGTAAAAAGTAAATTATTGAATATTTCAGAATTTAAAAAAAATATGCTGCATTAAAGAATGTTTGAAACAGGTGAAAGTCGACAATTGAAAAAGAAGGCCGTAAGACCCTGTTTTTTGGGATGTTTTTCCCTCTAACAATTAAAGAACATTTTTTGGGATGAAGTGATCATATTTTTAAATTCATAAAACTTTAAAGATTCTTTTCATTACGAAATTCAGAGATTTTTTTGTAGCCGGTTGCAATCAAAAGAAGTGAGAGGCCTCGACTTCTGATGCCCACTTTAGTGTATTATATTGATTCTACATTGTAATAAATCAGCAATAAAAGAAACCATTATATCCCTCAATTTGATAAAGTGCACCACATCCCTTTTGCTAGAGTCTTTTCAAGCATCAAACCCCATTCGCCACCCGTTCGTCCCCAAAATTCAGGAAGGATTAAAATCATCTAGGGCACATAAAGGGACCCTAAGCGCGATATCCACCTGCCTTCGAAAGCAAAGGCCGGAAGAGCACCAAACCTCAACAAAATCCATCATTGAACCAATGGGGTTCGGAAATCGGCGATAAAACTGATGTAAACAGCCACTTGGCACGCTCTCGACTCGCCAATACAGCCAGCCGAAGTCCCTGGAGGCAGAAGGGTTCTTTACTCTCACACAATCTACCCTTTCTAAGGGTTCCAGTATGGGTATTTTCTCTTTTCTCGTGTTCATGTGTGAGTATTATAGGGTGATCCAAAGAAAGTTTTTTTGCTATAGGCCACGGCTACCCCTTATTTTCTGAGGTAGCAGGAAAAAGAAATTACAGTTTTAGGAAAAATGAGGACACAACTACCATCAAGCGGGGTAATGTCGGACATGCGGGGTTAATTCGGACATTTCTAAATTGGTAGTTTATATTTTTTAAAGGTAGTTTTAAACAGAATCTGGAATTAATTATTAGCTCTCACTGGTTCTAGATTCTGGTTAAAACGACCGTAAGTAATTTGAAGTATTAACTTAGGAATGTCCGAATTTACCCCGCATGTTTGAAATCACCCCATTTAAAGTACTTATTATTGACATTTCATTAAGTTGAATTTCAGTCACTTCTTAAGAAATATTTTAGGAATGACTTATTTTCAATAAGGTTTAATTTTGTCGTTCTAATTACTATTATTACTACTATAGTTTACTTTACTATAGTTCTTTTTACTTTTTCTAATTACTGTTAATCAATCCAAAATACCAGTTTTATTTAAATTTCCTGGTAGAGACGCGCTTTTAAAAAAATTTCAGCACGCATGTTTTGTATTCGATAAGTGATTTTTAAAAGTCTTTTTAACTAATTGAAAACTATTTAAACAATTTTTTTTTTTAAGAAATTTTAATTCCACTTGTAAATCGCAACAAGTCAATGGCTTTCGGAATTAATAACACAGCAAGTGAATTTTGGATATAATACGTTTTTTTTGGTATTATTTTTCAATTGTGTAAACGAAAGCCAAATTTAAACTTAAACTTAACTCCAATCACTAGACATAAATTAAAGTGCACTTTCAATTTGTTTTATTAATTTTTTAATCACTATTGTTACAAATAATACATAGTTCTAAAACCAGTTAAAATTAAACAGGAAATTAAATTCCTTACTACTTAACAAATAAAACGAACTTCATTTTTACCATTCGTTTATACTATTTATTATTAACAGAAATTAGAGATTAATTTATGCTAAACTTTTTTCTTTTAATATTAGGTACAAATAAAGTAGCATCAACAATTTTGTATGACGATAAAAATTGTTAGCATATAATAATAATTAATGACTGATTGTTTATTTCGATTGTTTTTAACAATTAACTTTTTCAATCCATGTATTATTTATGTTCATTAAGTACATATACATTTATTTTGATGAATAGCGAGTTCGTTAAAACAATTCTCTTTTAGATACAAAATTATATTTTTGTATTTGCTAATTTTGTCACTATATTTTTGTATATATTGCAGCACATTAAATTAAATTTAAAAATCGATGAACTTATTAGAATTCCGATAAAAGAGTATGAAAAAAATTCGACAAAAATAAAGCGTCAACGAAAATGCTACTCGCTATTATGCGACTATTCCGCAGTATTGCGCATTATCACGCTTTATCGCGCATTATTTCGCTTTATTTTATTTGTTTATTTTATTTTTATTTCCCCTCGTGACAGGAACAACTTTTTTTTCTTAAAACATTACATTGTTTATTAAACCATTATTAATCATTCACTGAAAAGTTAGAACTTTTCATTGAAAAGTGGAAAAAATTATCGTTTTTCCGAACCTCTTACACTGTGTTGATCATTATCAATATACTGTTCCTTTCAGAAGATATAACTCAACTCTTTGAAACATTCTTTTTTGTTTAAACAATTTGTTTTATTACATTAGGAATAGTTTCTTCTTCTTTGTAAGATTAATGAGGCAGATAATTTATGCAATAATTATATAATAAAAAATATGTTTAAGCAATTAAATTGTGTATACAATTATTCTGAAGCTTTCAAATGGCCCCTCACCGTTATTTTTAAAAAATTTTAACATCTTTGCTTTAAAACAAAAAATTTATTTATCCGATGCGGATATTTAATTATTATATTGCTTTAAGAATTTTTCTAACATTTGAATATTTAACAATAACCGACTCTCCTACCGAAATTTTAAAAAATCAGTTTTTTTAATCCCATTTCCATTAAAATGTACCATTCTACTTTAATAAATTAGGCATTATTTATAAATATAATAACTTATTTAAATAATTTTATGTTATTATTTATTTATGAATATAATTAGAATCTATAAACTATAAATTATAAATTAATTATAGGACAAAATCAATTTAAACACTTATTTCCGACCAAAATGGTTTCAACAATGAAAAATTGTTTTTTGTTTGAACAATTAGTTTAATTATATTATGAATAGTCTTTTCTTTCTTGTGGGATGAATGAGGCAGATAATTTATGTATTCATTATATAATAAAAAATATGTTTAAGCAATTGAATTGGGTATAAAATTATTCTGAAGCTGTCAGATGGCCCCTGGCCGTTATTGTTGAAAAATTTTAACATATATGTTTCAAAACAAAAAATTTATTTTTATGCTGCAACGGTTCGCTTATTATATTGCTTTAAAAAATTTTCTAACATTTGATTATTTAACAATAACCGACGCTCCTAACTCCTACCGAAATTTAAAAAAATCAGTTTTTTTAATCCCAATTCCATAAAAATGTACCATTCTACTTTAATAAATTAGGCATTATTTATCAATATAATAACTTTTTTTAATAATTTAATGTAATTATTTATTTATGAATATTATTAGAATTTTGTAGAAATTGTTGATGTAAGTTGTTGGCTTTAGGGTCAGGTGAATTGACACTAATTAAGTTGTTTCAAACGTTTCGGTACACAATGGTGGCCCTCTTCAGTGAGTTTTATTAAATCTGTGAAAAGTACATGATATCTTGTAGGTACGCAGTTTTACATTTGCAAGCATTATTCTTTAATTAATATCTTAGATGTGAAATTATTAAAATACTAAAGTTTAAATTTGATTTCATTTTATTAATAACTATTGATAACTCTTGCAGTAATCCTAAAACATTTTTTTATTGTTTCGAAGTACAAAATTGTTTAGTTTGTTATTTTAAAAATGTTTTAGGATTACTGCAAGAGTTATTATTAGAATTATTATTATTAGCTATTATTATTAGAATTTATAAATTATAAATTGTAAATTAATTATAGAACAAAATCAATTTTAAACACTTATTTCCGACCGAAATTGTTTCAACAATGAAAAATTATTTAAACGTTTAATTATATTTCTACCTATAATGTGGTAGTAATATCTGAGTGAAGAATAAAACATTAGCGCTCAACGTCAGAGGTAAGAGGTCATAAGTAAAGTTTAAGCGTCCACAGCTAGAGGATAAAGGTTAAAGCTCGAAAGAAAGGAGTCGTGGTTCAGAGATCCAAGGTGAGAGATCAAAGGTCGGAGTTTCTCGGTCAAATCTTAGAGGTCAAAAGTCTTAAGTAAAAGGTGTGAGGCTAGAGATCAAAGTCCAGGTTGTCTCGGGACTCGAAAAAATTGGAAAAAACTTATTGGTCATTGCAGTTCATGTAGCAGCCCTTGTGCTATTATTGTTTCGGTCACGTGTCTTTTTATTTGTATCATTGTATTTTTTTCTAGCATGGGTAGTGAGGGGAGGGGAGTAATAAGGAAAATTGATGGGAGAGAAAGTAGAAGAAAGTATAAAAGGGGAATTTATATTTTCATTGTTCATCTTAGGTTTATTGACCAGGAAATATTTAATTATTAATTTTAGATGTTAATTTTTTTTGTCTACTGGTCTATATCA